>ML356700.1:0-25225 GCA_005239505.1 Nicotiana paniculata
AATATTTATAGCAAAAAATAGTATAGAATTTGGGTGTGGTCAAAAAATAGTTGTTCACACTGACTTTATAAATACTCAAAGTATGACTACTGAAAAAAACAATAAAAAGGGACGCACAAAGACTAAATTGAATCAAGTTCTGTAAGCAAAATTCCCAGGTTATTTGCAAACAGAAGTATTGTGCAGAGGCTACAGTCCAACTAGAAGAAACAGTTCCATCGTTTATCATTGAATCTAGTTGGTTGTAGTACGAGTTTTAACATTGTATCTTTTCAGCTTTCTTAGAAGAAAATTGTAATAGGTACACGCTGTTCAAGTTAGAGTTAGCTTGAAGTTTGTAGAAATTAGCTAGAGGCTAGTTGATACAAAGAGGATTAGAGTTAGTCGTAGGATTACAAAGGAGTTTATTTTGTAAGTTCGTCTGGATCAGAGTGTTTAGTGAAGTGTTTGAGAAAATCCTACTGAGGAGTAGGTCGTGGTTTTTTCACCTTTTGAGCCAGGTGTTTTCCACGTAAAATATCTGTGTCTTTACTGCCTTATTATTTCGCAAATAGTAGTAAGTAGTACACCAAGAAGAACCAGGTTCTTCTTATTCGACAGCACTCGAAAATTGGGCACTGCACAATTAACTTATAATATTGTGTAGTATTGAAGTCTAAAACATCATCAGTTGAAGATTCGGGAACCGGATATCCCGAAGACTGCCTTCAGGACCAGATATGGCCACTATGAGTTTTTGTTATGTCATTTAGGCTGACTAATGCCCCAGCAACTTTTATGCATTTGATGCATAATGTGTTCCGACCTTATCTTGATTCCTTTGTCATTGTGTTTATTGACGACATTCTGGTTTATTACTGATCACGGGAAGATCATGAGCAGCTCTTGAGGACTGTGCTTTAGGCTTTGAGGGAGAAGAGATTGTATGCAAAATTCTCTAAATGTGAGTTCTGGCTTGATTCAGTGGCATTATTGGGCCACATAGTGTCTTGGGATGGGATCAAGGTAGATACAAAGAAGGTGGAGGCGATACAGAGTTGGCCTATAATGTCATCAACTATAGAGATCCGCAGTTTCCTTAGTTTGGTTGGGTACTATCGCCGTTTTGTGGAGAGATTTTCATCCGTTGCAGCACCTAAGACCATGTTGACTCAAAAGAGTGCTCCGTTCAGGTGGATTGAGGAGTGCGAGGAGACCTTTCAGAAGCTCAAGACAGCCCTGGCTACAACTCTAGTGTTGGTATTGCCTACGGGTTCAGGGTCCTATATCGTCTATTGTGATGCTTCGAGGATTGGACTCGGAGCGGTGTTGATACAGGACGGTAGGGTGATTTCCTACGTGTCCAGACAGTTGAAGGTGCATGAGAAGAACTATCCAGTTCATGATTTCGAGTTGGCGGCGATTGTTCATGCCCTGAAGATATGGCGTCATTATTTATACGGTGTTCCTTGTGAGATTTTCAGTGATTACCGGAGTTTGCAGCACATATTCAAGCAGAAGGACCTCAATTTGTGCCAGCGGAGATGGTTGGAGTTGCTAAAGGACTATGACATCACTATATTATACCACCCGGGGAAGGCCAATGTGGTGGCCGACGCCTTGGGTTGCCAGGCGGAGAGTTTGGGGAGTTTGGCATATCTTCCGGCAGTTGAGAGGCCCTTAGCCTTAGATATTCAGTCCTTGGCCAGTCAGTTCATGAGGTTGAATCTTTCATAGCATTGTCGGGTTTTAGCTTGTGTGGTGGCTCGGTCTTCTCTTTATGACCGCATTTGAGAGCACCAGTATGATGATCCCCACCTTCTGGTTCTTCAGGATAGGGTTCGGCGAGGTGACATCAGGGATGTGACTAACTGGGGTTAGGCTTGGCACTTACTGGGTACCAATTTGTGGTGTACTCATGTCCTTTCCTGCGCATGTTTTCCATGTGCAGATCCAGGTACCAGCACTTCGTTTCGTAGCTAGGGGTCCGAGCAGCAGCTTCCAGGAGATCGAAAGGTAATTCTGCCGCGTCCGCAGAGACATTCGAGTCACCTTCGACTCCAGGCTTAGATAGATTTTTCATATATTCCCTCACGTTGTATAGAGCTATTTTGATACAGAGCTTGTGACTAAAGTGATATTCCGGTTTTTGGGAAGTTGTATTCTGTACGCGCCAAGTGGCGTTGTTTCATTTGTAAACTCACTTTATTCCGTCTTTATTTTATTGCTTCTATTTAATATATGTTCCGCAAATAGGCTTACCTAGTCATAGAGACTAGGTTACATCATGATGCCTTTCAGAGGGTAAATCAAGTCGTGACAATGTGTTACATTTCTCCTTATCGATTCATTTGCAGGTGTTGGGGATGACTTAGAATTTATGCTTTTTGTGGATGTGATATACAAGGAAAATAATTCATCCGATTGCATCTTTAGAGGTGTACATGTGCTAGCAGAGCACTAGAATTTGGTTATATATTCGGGACTAAGTCAGAGTGGGCGACTCTAAGGGTGGGCATAAAATCCGAAAAACCGAATTTCGAACCGAACCGAATTAATTTGGTATTTCGGTATATCGGTATTTTGGTCTAATTCGGTACAGAAATTTCGATATTTTGGTATTTCGGTTCGGTATACGGTATTGGATTTTGATATTTCGGTATTTCGGTAAATACCGAAATACCGAATTTTTTTTATTTTTTTTTATTTTTTTTATTTTTTTTACGATTTGTTTTTTAAGCGATCCGCTAGGCATGAAGCACTTTGTTTTTAAATTCTATTGCTATAAATTGTCCATACTTCGATTTGTAATTCATGATTCTCAATTTGGCTTTCACATTTCTCTTTATATTTTCAATCTCACGATCTGTTAAAACTTGACAAAATGAGCAAACATCGGATTCAAGTTTCTACAGCCTAATGATACTGACAAAAATCTGATACAAAGAGATGGAATCCATTAAAGTCCTTGTTCCTTTTCATCTCCAAATCTCCTATGTAACAGGAATTTAAAAATAAAAAGGAAGTCTCGGAAAGGTCGATTTGGAAAGATTACCAAAATATTGGTTGCATAGTACCATATTTCTTTAGGAAATTATATTGTGCCTCTCTATCTTTGGAGTAAGAGTGCGAGTTTGCGAGACACGATTATGCTTGTGTTCGTGTAACATGAGAAAAGATTATTTTTCTTCAAACTTGCATCTCTCTGTACTCTATAGCAATTATATATTTTACAGATATGTAATTAACAATTAATGATTTTGTTTCGTACTTTTTGCCCCTTTTTTTTTACATATTTGTTATCTGCAATCTATTTTTGGTGTTGTCTTTATATCTTTTCAACCCGAAAAGCTACAGATTTGAATAGACAAAAGCTTTATAACATAGATTTGGTTTAAACCGAAACCGAACCGAAACCGTACCGAACCAAAATAAGAAATACCGAACCGTACCGAAATATTTTGGTACGGTATTTGGTATACACAATTGGTAAACCGAATACCGAAATACCGAACCAAAATTCTTAAATACCGAACCGAAATACCGAATGCCCACCCCTAGGAGACTCTCAACAATGGTTCCAATAGGTTCAAGAATTTAAATGTTGTGTTCAAAGATTTTGGGTTCGTTATGTGGCTGAGGACTGGGATTTGCAGTAGAGTGTGAAGAAAACTTGGGGAATTTTTATGTTATCATTGGGTCTACGATGCAAATTTAGATAAGTGGCATAAACAACTTCAGATTCGCAGAATATCTAGTCAGCGCAGGCGTATCGGTTGGAGATACTATTGAATGAATGAAGAGGGTATAAAATGGCTTATGGGTGTTGAGACTGTGTGGTCTCGTGATCTGGGTCACTCAGGATAAGTGTTATTTAAGGTATATTATGTGTTTGAATGGAGATATTATTATTTCCAAGGCAAGTCAACAGTAAATTTGGAAGAAGTTGGTTCAGTTAGTGATGGTTTAAATCAACATGGTCGTGGAAATGATCAGTTCCTTCGGTATGTAAAGCTATACTAGTATTTCGTGGTTGTATGTGCGGGCTTGAAAACCTCCATAATTTGATTGATTTGGAAGTATTTTATTATAATAGCCTTCTTACGTGTAAATGAATCACGGAAGAATTATGGTGGTGCAATTATTCTTCTGAAATAAGTGGAGTGAAATGGGTTCTAGCCAATGAAGTGTGTATTCTACTGGTGGTTCAGGGTTTGTGATGAAATTCTTGGACTCTCATATAGCGGCAGGATTGGTGCTATGAGCATTATAGTAAGTAGAGATTGAGGATCATGGTTGCAGTTTAGATTCGATAAGAATGTCACGAGCTCGGAGGAGCACGGGAAGATTTCAGATGCTTGGAATATGCTGACACTATTTTTGAGAAACTTGAGGATGGTCTGTTTTGTGAAAGAAGTGTTGGTATTGAAATGCGGATGCTTGACTAGCACTATGGAAATAACATGGTCGATGGATATTAATGTTCAGATTTTACTACCTGGTGCGGAAGGTTATGAGGGTATATCCCACGAGAAGATCGTATAAGTGTGACGTGTTAGTCATTCGATTGTTAGAGATTTAAATCAGCTATGGAGATTTTGGTACTGTCGCAAATGGGAGAGGTTACGACTGGGAGGCACTTTATTCCTTTGGTTGTGGACTGTGTGAGTTTTTTCTAGATTTGACATTTGTTCTTATGTGCCATGAATAGGGTTATTGTGGATCCTTGAAAGGTTATTAGCCCAGTATGGGATGAGCGGAATCGGCTTGAGGTCCTCTAGTAGATTTACATCAGATCGGATGTGTTCATTTAGCATAGCACTACTTATGTAGGAGTCACTACAAAAAAATGGAATTATTGTGGCGGTTATATTACGGCGGTTCCGAAAAACCGCCACAAAATCTAATTAAAATGGCGTTTTGCCAGCCGCCGATTTAAAATTGCCGTAATATTTTACTCACAACAGTTAATACTATTCCCTCCAGTAAGTTTTAGTATTTCCCCCTCATTATTTTGAGACTCCCTCCAGAATTCCCCAAATGACTAATCTGCTATGCTTATGAAGCTTACCCTCTCCCTCCGAAAAATTACCTTTTCCCTCCAAAAAGTTTAGGTAAAACTCATGCTTACCCCAATTTCAGGATTCATTATTGTTGAAGGTAAAACTCACGCTCATTCCTCTATTTTAGGTAAAAAAATTGCAGTTGAGGCATGAAATTCATAAGAATCGAGATTCAAATCAGAAAAGTAGCTTCAATAATCTTCAGGTAATGTAGCGATTATGGTTCATGTTTAGTACCAAAAGTTTTTTTTATTTTTATTCGGGTTCTTGCATGTAGCGATTTTCCCCAATTCTGTTCTAATTCTTTTTCCTTAGTCGGATAATCAATGATTTCTCTACAGTTTGGTATTTCAATTTTCCTCAGTCCAATTTTCCCCAATGCTTTGTTTGGTATTTCGATTGCATGCACTTAACTTTGATATTTAATATGTTGTACTTGCTAATATTAACCTAAATATTATATATGGGCTTGATATATAGCCGAGAGATCAAAAACTACTGGTGAAGCTATTGGGATCGACGTCGACAGTAAAACATTTGATAGGTATATCTCATTTCAGTTTAATTTTGTTCTTTATTTTGAGCAGATTTATTTTTATTAAACATATTTCATAGGAGATATTATCTCTACGAATTTCTATATTTATTTGTGTTTATCTGGATCTAAGAGATACTAGTGTTGAATGGTGGATGTTTTAGTTTGAAATTTTTATATTTACTTTATGCCATTGATAAACATCCCTCTTAAAGTACTGCCAACACTTTCCACATTGTGCCATCTTGATATATGTGATGACTAGTTGATAAGTATGTTGTTGGTATCCTACATGTTCTGCACATTTAGTGATTCATGTAGCTATATGTTGTTGTTCTTGAATCCTATTAAGCTTCATAGTTAATTGAACTAAGTCCTATGCTGATAACATTGTATGTAATAGTTTCTGTTAACCGAATAGTTGGTCTCAAAATAAAATCAGCCCTCTTAAACCCCTCTTAAAGTACTGCCAACACTTGCCACATTGTGCCATCTTGATACATGTAATGTCCTGTTGTCATATTCCTATTTCTAAAAAAGCACCCTTATACCCATTGTACCATTTATTATTCTATATATTTTTAGTCTCTATGCAGTCTTTATTTGACAACACGGCAATACTAAAATTATATGGACAAATTCCTTTTTCTCCATCCTTTATCAGTTTTCATTAATTTTTATTTGAGAATATTAATAGGAGTAAATTGATTGCTGAAGTTCGACCACTGGTCATCAGGAGTACTTTCATTTAAACTTCTTTTGTCCTCTTTTTCGTCCTCTGTAAATGGTGTTATTGCACAAGTTGTATTTTTCACATATAAGCTTTTGAACTATCTTTTCAGTTTTGATATTGTGATTTTATCTTATGTCTTCCTTTTCAGCCATGCCAATTAATAAATCTTGTATCATAAAATCACGAAACACACCTGAATATGCAGATGGTCTAAGACAATTTTTGGATTTTTCTTTTGAGCATTGGTCAGTTGATGGGCGCGTAATTAAGTGCCCGTGTCCAAAATGTGGTTTTAACAAGTAGCAAAGAAAAGATGTAGTTGAAGAGCGCCTGATTCTTAAACCTTTCCTAAAAAACTACAATTTTTGGTATTGGCATGGTGAAGAATCAAATGCAACTGTGCAACAGACTTCTCAGAGCACCCATGTCATAGAAGATAATTTATTGCCCCAAGATCCAATAGAAATTATGATTAATGATGGATTTGGGTTCACCAGGAACAATGTCAATGAGCCTGGTGTGTATCCTAATCATATAAATAGAAAAGAAATATTTGATGAAGGGCACATTGAGGGACATAATGAAGATTGTACAAATTTCTATGAATTGGTCGAAGATGGCAATCAACCATTAACCATTATACGAAGGGTGTACGAAGTATTCTAAGTTTTCCTTTCTAATAAAATTGTATCGTATAAAGTGTCTTTGTCGAATAACTGACAAAGCGATGAGTATGATATTAGAATTGTTAAAAGATGCCTTTGAAGATGCAAAGATTCATGGTTCTTTTTGTGAGGCCAAGAAAACCATCAACGAAGTTGGTCTTAATTATACTAAGATACATTCCTTCCCAAATGATTGTATGCTATATTTTGGCGAAGATGAAGGCTTGAAATAACGCAAAAGATGCAAGACATCTTGGTGGAAGGATAATAAGAAGAAACAACCTGCAAAGATATTCGCTACTTTCCACTAAATCCAAGGTCGCAAAGATTGTTCATGTTCTCTAAAACTGCCAAGTCTATGAGATGACATTCTTTAGAGGGTATCTAAGATGGATTGATGAGGCATCCCATGGATTCTCAGGCTTGGAAAACTTTTGACTTGCTTCATCCTGAATTTGCTGCAGATCCTAGAAATGTACGGCAAGGCCTAGCTAGTGACGATTTCAATCTTTTTGGAGCAATGGAAACTAACTATAGTATCTTGCCAGGGGTACTTATTCCATACCACCTTCCTCCTTGGGAGTGAATGAAAGAAACTTCATTCATACTCTCAATGATCATTCCAGGAAAACAAATGTCGGGAAATGACATAGACGTTTATTTACAACCTCTCATCCAAGAGTTGAGGGAATTGTGGTATGATGGAATGCATACATTAGATTCTTCAAAGAATGAAAGATTTAAAATGCGAGGAGAATTGATGTGCGCAATTAGTGAATTTCCTGTGCTTGGTACATTATCTGGATGGAACACATACAATCAGTTTGCTTGCCCCACATGTAACTTTAATACAGACTCTTGCAGATTGAAGCATAGTAGAAAGTGGTATTTTATGGGTCATCATTGTTTTCTTGAAGGAGGTCATTGATTTAGATTTCAACGTGTTCGTTTTAATGGGAAAATCGAGCAACGGGAGCCACCAATTGCATTATCAGGGTCAGACATCTTGAAACAAGTGGAAGGCATTAATGTCAGTTTTGGGTAATTACTTGTTCTAAATGATAAAGGTAAAAGAGCTCGAAGACAAACTATTAATGAAGATAGATCAAGACAGTGGAGAAAGAGTAGCATATTTTTTTATTTTCCTTATTGGGAAATGAACTTGTTACGCCATAATCTAGACCTTATGCACATTGAAAAGAATGTGAGTGAGAATGTGATATACACTTTACTCAATGAATCTAAAAAATCAAAAGACAATATTAAAGCTAGGAAGGATCTTAGAGAAATGGGTATAAGGAAGGAACATTGGGCATATGAGAATGGAAGCTATCGTCCATCTTTGTTTACTATTTTAAATACAAAGAAAGGTGGATTCAAGAAAGATATATTTTTGCGGACCTTAAAGAATGTCAAAATGCCTGATGGATATGCGATCAACATTTCTAGATGTGTTGACTTGAAGCAATGGAAGCTCTTTAATATGAAGAGTTATGATTTTCACATTCTCATGCAGCACTTGTTACCAATTTCCCTACGAAATGTTTTACCTGACAAAGTGACTGCAGTGTTAATAGAGTTGAGTTGGTTCTTCCGACAACTCTGTGCCAAAAGCTTAAGTCCAATAGACCTTTATAGGCTTCAATCTCGACATTTTCTCACTATGAATCACTTGGAAATTTTATTCCCTCCAACATTCTTTACCATCATGGCTCATTTAACTTGTCATCTAGCTGGTGAAGCAAAAATTGGGGGACCGCAATAGTGTCGATGGATGTATCCTGTGGAGAGGTAAACAATTTCTTATTTATTAATTGTAGTTTATTCTTTAAGACAAAGATGTTAAATTGTAACCGTTAACCAACCATTGCTCCTTTGTTTAGGTATTTGGGACATTTTAAGTCCTATTTGCGGAACATGTCACAACCAGAAGGTTCTATAGCTGAAGGATACCTAGCTGAAGAGGTTCTCACTTTCTGTTCTCAATATTTTGAGGGGATTGAGACAAGAATTAATAGGCCTCGTCGTATTGATGATTATCCGGAGGATAGAGGCTCGACGAATTAATCTAGCATTTTTCCACTGGTTGGTAAATGAGTAGCAACAAAAACATTTGAGTTGTCACCCATAGTGAAACATCAAGCACATCGATATGTGGTACTAAATTGTCCACAAGTCATGTCGTTCATCGAGTGAGAATTTAATTCAAATCTAAATAAAACTTATATTAAATATGAAGAACTTACATAAATGATTAATATTTGTATCATCATTTCATGTAGTGAATTTAAAGATCATGGACGAAGGCGCTGGAAGGGCCAAAAGCCTACTAGTACGGAGATTGAGAAGATAATTAATAAAGACTTCATTGATTGGTTTCGCCGAAAGGTTTGTTACAAATGTATTAGAATTTTACAAATTTAAAACTAGCCTACCATATTTTTTAAATTCTTGTAACGACCCAACCGGTCGTTTTGAGCTCTAGCGCATCGTTCAGCAGCTTGAGGTTATGAGCAGCTCTATTTCAGGTATTATGACTTGTAGGCGTGGTCGGAATCGAGTTTCGGAAAGTTTAGAGTCAAATTGGAAAGAAAATTCTCATTTTAGAAGCCTCAAGTTGGAGAAATTGGCCAAGATTGGAATTTTGAGTAAACGACCTCAGAATCAGGATTTGAAGGTTCCTGCAGGTTCGTATGATGATTTCGGACTTGGGCGTATGTCCGGATCGGGTTTTGGATAACCCGGGAGTGTTTCGGTGTATATTATGGAAGTCAGCATTTTGAAGAAAATTTCCTAAGTTTGGCTTGAAGAGCATTTCAGTGATATTGATGTCCATTTTGGATTCCAAGCCTGGGAATAGATCTGTATGGTGATTCTGGAGTCAGGAGCGCGATCGGAAGTGAATTCGTATGTCCATAGGTTTATGAAGTCGTTTGGCTAAAGATAGGAATTTCAAGGTTTTTGAGAAATCCTACCGGAAATGGAAATTTGATATCGGGGTCGGAATGTGATTCCGGAAGTTGGAGCAGGTCCATAATGTCAAATATGACTTGCGTGAAAAATTTGGGGTCAATCAGATGTGATTTGATAGGTTTCGACGTCGAATAAAAAAGTTTGAAATTCTAAAGTTCATAAAGATTTAGTTGAGTTGCGATCCATTGTTTCGATGTTATTTGATGTGATTTCAGGACTCGAGCAGGTCCGCATTATGTTTGGAACTTGATGGAATCTTCGGGCTGGGATCCGGGGGCCCTGGGTGTTAACCGGACGAGCCTCAGACCAATTTTGAACTTGGAGAGCATAAGTTGAAGCTCCCAGCTTTTGATGTGATTGCACTTGCTCTTGGATGGCCGCACGTGCGAGCTTGCAGATGCGGGGCATGAGTCGCAGAAGCAAAAAGTCATGGGCTGGCCAGGCACCGTGGGCGCGAAGAAATGGCCACGGGTGCGAAGACCGCAGGCGCGAAAAATTAGCCGTGGGTGCGAAGACCTCAGGCGCGAAGGTTTTGCCGCAGGTGCTGACACAGCAGGCGCGAAGATCACTGGGCAGTGAGTGTTTAAAGCGGGGGTTTGAGCATTTTTGCTCATTTCTTTATTCTTGTGCGATTTTTGGAGCTTCTTGAGAGGGATATTCACCTAGCAACTTGGAGGTAAGTCAATCCCACCTATTTCAAGTTAATTACTTAGATTATATCTACATTTTAACATGGAAAATCATGAAAAATTGTGGAAAAGTTAGAAATTTTGAAGAAAAACCTAGAATTTGTAATTTGGATTTTTGACCACGAATTTGAGCATGGAATTAGAGTAAATTGTATATTTGAGTTAGGAAGGCTATGGGTAATCATTATCTTCAAAAAATTTGGAATCCAGGCACATGGGCCCGAGGGTAATTTTGTCAACTTTCCAAGCGGAGTTAGAGAATTATATAAATTGAATTGCCATTCGTATTAGAGTATATTTTCATTGGTTTTCCCGTTATTTGGATAATTTTTGGGCGCGAAGCATCGATTTGAGTTGTCGGAAGGGCTTGAAGGCTTGTTATTAGTCTTTGGAGCGAGGTAAGTGTCCTTTCTAACTATTTGAGGGGGAATTGTCCCCTTAGGTAAACTAAATAAATACATGCTGTTAATTGTGGGGGCTACGTACGTACGAAGTTACGGTGGTTCGTGCGTAGATACTATTATGCTTATGTCCGGGTAATTTAGGACCCACTAGCATGCCTTTCATGTTGTACATGTGATCTTACCAATGATATTAGACTGATAATGCTATTGAATTTATAACTTATTTCCTACGAAGGCTAGAGTGTACCTTCTTAATCATTTAAGAGAGAATTGACTCCTCCGTGGATAATTGTATTCCGGATAAGGTTATATTATTGAATATTATAAAACTTGGAAAGTGAATTTCGAGAAAGGATTTAAATACTATTTTGTGATTTTTAAAAGAGAAATTTGTCATTTACTTGAGTATTTGTTTTCCCGACATAGTCGGTGTGGACTGTTGATTGTGCATGACTGCATGTGACCGCTTCACAATTTACATTCCGCGAGCGGAGTGTTATTTCCCCCACTCTCATTGGAGCATGACGTACACCACGGCGGATTGAAAGATGCACTTATGGTTCAGGCCGTTCGACCCTCGGCAGTGCACAGACATGATTATTTTTATGGCTCGGGCCGGTTGTCCTTATCCCGTATGCGCATGATAAATTGTTACTGAATTCATGGATATTGATTTGACAGATATTTGGGGGAAGAAGAAGTAGTAATTGTTTATTTACTTCCAGTATTTACTTGGATTTCAGAGCCTTATATATTTGCTGCTTTACTACCTTTACATGCCTACCGTTTTCATCATATTCTGTTAAATTATATTTGTTTGAACTTAGTGAGTGTCAAGTCGACCTCTCGTCACTACCTCTCTGAGGTTAGGCGGGCGACTTACTGAGTACACGTTGTTTTCGTACTCATGCTACACTTGATGTGCATTTTTATTGCACATGTACCTTCATAGCGATGTGGCTGGTTTGGAGACTTAGGCGAGCTGCATTATCCGGAGGCGATCCGCAACTGACAGAGTCTCCCTCGTATTGTATTATTTTATTTTTAATTTCCTTGTCCAATTGTATTTCGGACAAGCTTTGTAGAAATTGTAAAATTCGAAGAATTTGCTCATGCACTTGTGACACCGGGTTCTGGGATGTGTTTGGGGATTTAATTTAATAAATGGAATGCTTTACGTGTCGTATTTATTTGATAAATTTTTATTCTCTATTATAACTTGTAAGTGAAAAGTAAAAATTTCGAAAATTGTTAAAACAGGAAATCATTTCAACTAATTAATGATTGGCTTGCCTGACGGTGGTGTCCGGCGCCCATCACGACCTTAGTAGATTTTGGATCGTGACAACTTGGTATTAGAGCGCTAGGTTCCCTTAGGTCTCACGAGTCATGAGCAAGTCTAGTAGAGTCGGATCGGTACGGATACGTCTGTACTTATCTTTGAGAGGCTACAGGGCTGTTAGGAGTACTTCCCTTCTTGATTCCTCATCATGCGATTCGATTCCTTTGAGGCTTATGCCTATGTCTCTTCCTACTCAATCTTACGCACTGCGAAGCGGTTGCTATGAATCAGGAATTTAAATGGTGCTATGGATATGGTGCGAGATGTTTTCTATGTGTAGTTGGTGGGGGATGTTGTTGTTGCACTACAGAAGAGTATTTTGATGTTTCAGCCAGTAGCTGTGATTCTGAGAACTTAGAGGTTATGCTCAGGTTGTTAAGGTTCTTACGGTTGGTTATCGCGTGGTGTTAATATGATAGTTGAATGCTTGCCCGTAGGTTGGGGGTGACGAATGGCTTGAAGGGAGGTCTTCTCATAGTACAATTTTGAGATTTCAGTATTTAGATTTAGGCGAAAGGAAGACAATTGAATTGTAGATGGCCAGGTTTTGGATTGATAAAGTAGTAGGACTTGGTGTTTTCAACTAAAGAGGGATATTCACTTGTGATGTGACATCGTCGTCGCTAATCAAATGGAATGTATTAAGTCTGTCGGTGCTATGGTTGCTTCGGTTGCATTGGGTCGGAGTGTTGTGAAGTAGTATTGGAGAAGTGGTTGTCAGAGATCGTAGTGCGTGGTGGTTCAGGACTCAATAGTTATTTCTAATGAAGGTATCTCTAGAAGGATGATCTTCGGAGAGTTTGAAGTAGTGGTGATCTACTGGTGTAAGAGTTGCAGAGAATGATATTGAATTGGACGGCATACAACGAAGGAAGACATGTGAGAAGTGTCAGGCAGCGGCTAGATTTCTAAAAGGCCAGGCATAAGGAAAGGAGGTCAGGTAGTCCCTAAAGGAATGATTTTAACCAAAGTGGGAGAGCGGCATCATAGTTGTGAATTAGAGGATATTATAGCGCATTTAGTAGATGTCCATGAGGAGCGGACGGACTGGTAAAGTTGGTAAATGAGAACGGGCTTAGGAGGGGATATTGATGTTGTAGAGATGGTGAAGTACAACGTCGTTGAAAGGTTTTAGTTGGTGATTTACACAGGTGGGTTGTCTCCTGTGAGTAGGTTAGCGGTTGTGTGGTTGGCAAGTTTCTGTGAGGGATTCCGGTGGTTGTTCGATAGGAGACAGAATGTGTTAATGATGCTAGAGAATTTGAGTATTGAGTATTGAGGGAGTGCTAACAAGAGAATTTGGAAGAATTGGGCGGATTGGTTGAGCAAGGTCATGTCAACAAAGGGGAAAGGACGCAGGGTCTAGAGTGGTGCAAGGAGTAGCTTCGGGCTAAGTGGGGGAGTCCCACCACCTGCAGTTGGGTTGTAGGATTGTGTTACCATGCGGTTGCGGATTGGCAGCGTGTTGCCAAGTTAGTAAAACTAAGGAAAAGGATTAGAATGGTAATTGTGCATGGGATTTGATGAATGTGTGAAAAAGTTGTTCCTATTGGACCAGGGTTAGGTTTTGAGAGATTTAGAATTCATGCTTAAGGCATAGGCGAGTTGTAAGGGTAGTGACTCAGTCACGTGTTTCATTGAAAAGGGTGTTCATGTGCAGAAGATCCTTGGAGTTTCTTGTATTCCGGACCAGTCAGAGTGGGTTACTCTCAATAGCGGTCCTAGTGAATTCAAAAGTTAAGAATGTGGCGTTTAAAGGTTAAAGGCAGTCGTATGGTTAAGAATGAGCTTTTGCAGTGTAATTCCCGAGAAAAGGAAAATGGTTGGAGTGTTCTATGATATGTTTCCGCATGCAGGATAGCATTGGAGGAGTGAGAGAAATAAACTCCGGGTTGTAGAAAGATTTTCAGAAGGGTATGAGACGAGTTGTGAGACTAAGACAGCATTGTCTCGTGAATCAAGGTCACTCGGGATGAGTGAGAGTTGAGTTTGCTATAAGTTGGAGGAAGTTACTATTATTTCTGAGGCAATTAAGAATGATTAAAACAATATAGATTGATTAGCCATGGTTGAAATGGCACAGGTACGACAATGATCACTTCCTTCGATGTAATTAAATTATGCATGTGGTTGGGCCGGTATGTGTGGGGCTTGTTGTCCGTCGTAATAGATTTCATGTGGGAGCATTCGAGTGCTATGGCCTGTCAGGTGTAGGCGAATCCCGGAAGGGTTATGGTGGTTCAGACCACCACTTAAGGATTTGCATGTATTGTGATTGTGGGAATTTACTCGTGTGTTGTGATGGTACTCTTGAATTGAGGTAAGTAAAAAGGTTTCTATATGATGAAGTGCTCACCCTATTGGTGGTTCTGAAGTTATGATGGAATTCTTGCGCTATCCCATATTGGCATGTTAGGTGCGGTAAGCAGTATATAACTGGGAGTAAGAATCGAGATTGCGGTTCGGTGTTAACAAGGATGTCATGAGCTCGTATGAGAAGTTCAGAGTAAGCTGGTGTTATCTTCAGTGTCACCTGATATCGATATTCTGTGAGAGAGGCTTGTACCCTGGTCATGGGTTCTTGATGTGTTTTGCGGCCTTAGTGTGGTCGGTGTTATGGATGTGCAAACTTTTTACTTCACTGAAGGTCTTGGGAGCATGACCACGGGAAGATTTTAGAAGTGTGACATGTAGGCACCTGATTGGTTGAAGATTTAGACCAAGTATAAGGAAGTGCAATATTGCTTATTTGAGGATTTATGCCATGAAGGCGATCGGTCCAGTTGGTTGTGGGTTGTGGGGTGTTGTCCCGACTATGATGGTTGTTCTTGCGTGTTATGAGAGGAAGTGGGTTATTCTGGAACCAGGTAAGACTATCAGCCTAATTCATTGCGAGCAGAATCGGCTTGAAGTGTATGAATGGATTGAAATATGATTATGGGCTTCATGTGAGACAAATGTGCTCATTTCAGTATAGTGCTCCTCAAGGAGGTGTGTTGGAATATCAGGTGTTGTTCCGTCTTCATCAAATCCATGTAATATTATGATTGTGCCGTGTGAGTTGTGAAACGGCTTGATAATTTCTTATGTGTTGAGTTCCCGCGTAGTGGTGATGTTATGTGAGCGGGATAACTCTTGAGATCCAGAGTATATATATATATATATATATATATATATATATATATATCGCACCTCAGTTGTGCTTGAGTTTTGTAGCATATGGCCTTATCAGTCTCCCCAGTATGGTGTTATGCACTTAGCGTGCTTGTGACCGATATTCGGTAATGTGTAATAGTGAGAAATTCATCCGTGTATATTTCCTTATGTGAATTTTATGATGGGATCGAGTGGCACGCCGCCACGGGTATGTTATTTGGATCGGGTTGCACGCCGCAACAGTATGATGATGAGTAAGGTTCCTAACTTCCTGTATTTATTTTTCTTGTGTTTTACTTTCTATTTCTAAGAAGAGTTCATAATAAGTTGCGTGAGTCGAGTAGTCTTTTCCTGAGTCATTTATTTATGTATCATGTTCGAGTTATGGCCTATTGGCGCGTTGTGGTGTCATGTAAGAGCGTTGGTCATGTTTGGGGTGATTTGTTGTCTGAGCATTTCATATTGGGTGAGACGAGATTATTGGATCAGGGATCAGGGATCAGGGCGATAAGATAATGTGAAATACATTGAAGGACAATTACCAATAGTTGGTTCATAATAAGGTGATGATTCTAGTCAAGATGAGCTATTCAATGATTTGTTAACTCTGCAGTGGGTTATGAATTCTACACATCTCCTCCGTTGTGGTGGTATCGCCAGCAGTATTGCAGGATGTATATATATCATGAGGTGCATTGGGAGCATCAGATTTGTGGAATTTTGGCTATTAAGGTTCAAGGAGTGTCATTGTGTTCAGATGATGAGTTATGCGGTGCATGGTGCTGATTCAGCAAAGATATGTAGTCATGTTCTGGTATGTCGTGTGATAGTTGATACGGTGTTTATATATTGGAACTAGGCCTGGCAGAGAACTTCAAGTGTTTGAACTGGGTTCTGAGCTTGGTATGGATAAAAGAGGACATCTTCAGATTTGATCAAACTAATGTTCTTAACTGGGTTGTGGTAGCACGGGTAGGTGCTCGAGGTGTTAAACAGTGATTTCAGATAACTCCAGAGCATTTCTTAGCACGTTCTAGGATAAATATCTGTTTAAGTGGGGGAGAATGTAACGACCCGATTGGTTGTTTTGAGCTCTAGCGCGTCATTCAGCAGTTTGAGGTCATGAGCAGCTCCGTTTCAGGTATTATGACTTGTAGGCGTGGTCGGAATCGAGTTTCGGAAAGTTTAGAGTCAAATTGGAAAGACAACTCTCATTTCAAAAGCCTCAAGTTGGAAAAATTGACCAAGATTGGAATTTTGAGTAAACAACCTCAGAATAAGGATTTGAAGGTTCCTATAGTTCGTATGATGATTTCGGACTTGGGTGTATGTTCGGATCGAGTTTTGGATAACCTGGGAGAGTTTAGGCGTATATTGTGGAAGTCAGTATTTTGAAGAAAATTTCGTAAGTTTGGCTTGAAGTGCATTTCAGTGATATTGATGTCCGTTTGGGATTCCGAGCCTGGGAATAACTCTGTATGGTGATTCTGAAGTCGGGAGCGCGATCGAAAGTGAATTCGGATGTCCGGAGGTTATTTTGAAGTCGTTTGGCTAAAGATAGGAATTTGAAGGTTTTTGAGAAATCCGATCGGAAGTGGAAATTTGATATCGGGGTCGGAATGCTATTCCAGAAGTTAGAACAGGTCCGTAATGTCATATATGACTTGCGTGCAAAATTTGGGGTCAATCGGATGTGATTTGATAGGTTTCGACGTCAAATGAAGAAGTTTGATATTCTAAAGTTCATAAAGATTTAGTTGAGCATTGTTTGGATGTTATTTGATTTTATTTGAGGCCTCGAGCAGGCCCGCATTATGTTTGGAACTTGTTAGCATGTTCGGTTTGGCTCCGGGGGCCCCGGGTGTTAAAAAGACGAGCCTCAGACCAATTTTGAACTTGGAGAGCATAAGCTGAAGCTCCCAGCTTCTGGTGTGATCGCACATGCGCTTTGATGGCCGCAGGTCCGAGCTCGCGGATGAGGGGCATGAGTCGTAGAAGCGAAAAGTCATGGGCTGGACAGTCACAACGGGCACGAAGAATTATCCTCGGGCGCGAAGACCTTAGGCGCGAAGGTTTTTCCGCGGGCGCGAAGATCGCTGGGCAGTGAGTGTTTAAAGCGGGGGTTTGAGCATTTTTGCTCATTTCTTCATTCTTTGGCGATTTTTTGAATTTCTTGAGTGGGATATTCACCTAGAAACTTGAGGTAAGTCAATCCCACCTATTGCAAGTTAATTACTTGGATTATATCTAGATTTCAACATGGAAAATCATGAAATATTGTGGAAAAGTTGGAAATTTTGAAGAAAAACCTAGAATTTGCATTCTTGGATTTTTTACCACGAATTTGAGCATGGAATTAGCGTAAATTTTATATTTGAGTTAGCAACTATGGGTAATCATTATCTTCGAAAAATTTCGGAATCCGGGCACATGGGCCTGAGGGTAATTTTGTCAACTTTCCAAGCGGAGTTAGGGAATTATGTAAATTGAATTGTCATTCGTATTGGAGTATATTTTCATTGGTTTTCCCGTTATTTGGATAGATTTTGGGCGCGAAAAATTGATTTGAGTCGTCGGAAGGGCTTGGAGGCCGGTTATTAGTCTTCGGAGCGAGGTAAGTGTCCTTTCTAACTTTTTGAGGGGGAATTGTCCCCCTAGGTGAACTAAATAAATACATGCTATTAATTGTGGGGGCTACGTACGTACGAAGTGACGAGGGTCCGTGCGTAGCTACTACTACGCTTATGTCCCAGTAGTTTAGGACCCACTAGCATGCCTTACGTGTTGTACATGTGATCCTGCCAATTTTATTAGGCTGATAATGCTATTGAATTTATAACTTATTTCCTAGGAAGGCTAGAGTGTAACTTCTTAATCATTTAAAAGAGAATTGACTCCTCCGTGGATAATTGTATTCCAGATAAGGTTATATTATTGAATATTATAAAACTTGGCAAATGAATTTCGAGAAAAGATTTAAATACTATTTTGTGATTTTTAAAAGAGAAATTTGTCATGTACTTGAGTATTTGTTTTCCCGACGTAGTCGGGGTGGACTGTTTATTGTGCATGACTGCATGTGACCGCTTCACAATTTACATTCCGCGAGCGGAGTGTTATTTGACCCACTCTCATGGGAGTGGGTCGTACGCCACAGCGGATTGAGAGATGCACTTATGGTTCGGGCCGTTCGACCCTCGGCAGTGCATAGATATGATTATTTTATGGCAACATGCACTTATGGTTCGGGCCGTTCGACCCTCGGCAGTGCATAGATATGATTATTTTATGGCAACATGCACTTATGGTTCGGGCTGTTCAACCCTCGGCAGCGCATAGATATGATTATTTTATGGCAAAGATGCACTTATGGTTCGGGCCCTTCGACCCTCGGCAGTGCACAGACATATTATTTTTATGGCTCAGGCCAGTTGTCCTTATCCCGTATGCGCATGATAAATTTTTACTGAATTCATGGATATTGATTTGACAGATATTTGGGGGAAGATGAAGTAGTAACTGTTTATTTACTTCCAGTATTTACTTGCATTTCAGTGCCTTATATATTTGCTGCTTTACTACCTTTACATGCCTACCGTTTTCATCATATTCTGTTAAATTATATTGTTGGACCTTAGTGAGTTTCAAGTCGACCTCTCGTCACTACCTCTCTGAGGTTAGGAGGGCGACTTACTGAGTACACATTGTTTTCGTACTCATGCTACACATGCTGCACATTTTTATTGCACAGGTACCTTCATAGCGATGTGGCTGGTTTGGAGACTTAGGCAAGCTTCATTATCCGGAGGCGATCTGCAGCTGACAGAGTCTCCCTCGTATTGTATTATTTTATTTTTAATTTCCTTGTCCAATTGTATTTCGGACAAGCTTTGTAGAAATTATAAAATTCGTAGAATTTGCTCATGCACTTGTTACACTGGGTTCTGGGATGTGTTTGGGGATTTAATTTAATAAATGGAATGGTTTACCTGTCGTATTTATTTGATAAATTTTTATTCACTATTATAACTTGTAAGTGAAAGGTAACAATTTCAAAAAATGTTAAAACAAGAAATCATTTCAACTAATTAATGATTGGCTTGCCTGACGGTGGTGTCCGGCACCATCACGACCTTAGTAGATTTTTGGTCGTGAAAACTTGGTATCAGAGTGGTAGGTTCCCTTAGGTCTCACGAGTCATGAACAGGTCTAGTAGAATTTTGCGGATCGGTACGTAGACGTCTGTACTTATCTTCGAGAGGCTACATGGCTGTTAGGAGTAGTTCCCTTCTTGATTCCTAATCGTGCGATTCTATTCCTTTGAGGCTTATGCCTATGTCACTTGATACTCAATCTTACGCGTCGCGAAGCGGTTGCTATGAATCATGAATTTGAGGAATTTAAATGGTGCTACGGATATGGCGCGAGATGTTTTCCATGTGTAGTTGGTGGGGGATGTTGTTGTTGCCCTGCAGAAGAGTATTATGATGTTTCAGCCAGTAGCTGTGATTCTGAGAACTTAGAGGTTATGCTCTGGTTGTTAAGGTGCTTACGGTTGGTCATCGCGCGGTGTTAATATGATGGTAGAATGCTTGCCCGTAGGTTGCGGGTTGACGAATGGCTTGAAGGGAGGTCTTCCCAGAGTGCGATTTCGAGATTTCAATATTTAGATTTTGGTGGAAGGAAGACAATTGAACTATAGATGGTCAGGTTTTGGATTGATAAAGTAGTAGGACTTGGTGTTTTCAAGTAGGGAGGGATATTAAACTGTGATGTGAAATTGTCGTCGCTAATCGAATGGAATGTATTAAGTCTGTCGGTGCTATGGTTGCTTCAGTTGCATTGGGTCAGAGTGTTGTGAAGTACTATTGGAGAAGCGATTTCCATAGATCATGGTGCGTGTTGGTTCATGACTGAATAGTTATTTCTAATGAAGGCAGCTCGAGAAGGATGATCCTCGGAGAGTTTGAAGTCGTGATGATCTACTGGTGTAAGAGTTGTAGAGAATGATATTGAATTTGATGGCATACGATGAAGGAAGACATGTGAGAAGTGTCAGGCGGCGGATAGATTTCTAAAAGGCCAGGCGTAAGGAAAGGAGGTCAGGTAGTGCCTAAAGGAATGAGTTTAACAAAAGTGGGAGAGCGGAATCATAGTGGTGAATTAGAGGATATTGTAGCACACTAGTAGATGTCCATGAGGAGCGGACAGACTAGTAAAGTTGGTAAATGAGAACGGGCTTAGTAGGGGATATTGATGTTGTAGAGATGGTGCAGTACAACGTCGTTGAAAGGTTTCAGTTGGTGATTTACACAGGTGGGTTGTCTCCTGTGAGTAGGTTAGCGGTTGTGTGGTTGGCAAGTTTCTGTGAGGGATTTTGGTGGTTGTTCGGTAGGTGGCAGAATGTGTGAATGATGCTAGAGAATTTGAGTATTTAGGGAGTGCTAACAAGAGAATTTGGAAGAATTGGGCGTATTGGTTGGGCAAGGTCATGTAAAAAAGGGGGAAAGGATCTCAACAGGGTCTACAGTGGTGCAAGGAGTAGCTTCGGGCTAAGTGGGGGAGTCCCACCACCTGCAATTGGGTTGTAGGATTGTGTAACCATGGGGTTGCGGATTGGAAGCGTGTTGGCAAGTTAGTACAGCTAAGGGAAAGGATTAGAATGGTAATTGTGCATGGGATTTGATGAATGTGTGGAAAAGTTGGTCCTATTGGACCAGGGTTAGGTTTTGGGAGATTTAGAATTCATGCTTAAGGCATAGGCGAGTTGTAAGGGTAGTAACTCAGTCACGTGTTTCATTGAAAAGGGTGTTCATGTGCTAGAAGAGCCTTGGAGTTGCTTGTATTCGGTACTAGTCAGAGTGGGTGACTCTCAATAGTGGTCCTAGTGAATTCAATAGTTAAGAATGTGTCGTTTAAGGGTTAAAAGGAGCCGTATGATTAAGAATGAGCTTTTGCGGTGTGATTCCCGAGAGAAGGACAATGGTTGGAGTGTTCTATGATATTTTTCAGCAAGCAGGATAGCATTGGAGGAGTGAGAGAAACAAACTCCGGTTTGTAGAAAGATTTTCAGGAGGGTATAAGACAAGTTTGAGACTGAGACAACATGGTCACGTGAATCAAGGTCACTCGGGATGAGTGAGAGTTGAGTTTTCTATGAGTTGGAGGAAGTTACTATTATTTCTGAGGCAGTTAAGAATGATTAAAAGAAGATATATTGATTAGCCATGGTTGAAATGGCACAGGTACGAAAGTGATCAGTTCCTTCGATGTAATTAAATTATGCATGTGGTTGGGCCGGCATGTGCGGGGCTTGTCGGCCGTCGTAATAGATTTCATGTGGGAGCATTCGAGTGTTATGGCCTGTCAAGTGTAGGCGGATCCTGGAAGGGTTATGGTGGTTCAGACCACTACTTAAGGATTTGCATGTATTATGATTGTGGGAATTTACTCGTGTGTTGTGATGGTACTCTTGAATTGAGTTAAGTAAAAAGGTTTCTATATGATGAAGTGCTCACCCTATTGGTGGTTCAGAAGTTATGATGGAATTCTTGCGCTATCTCATATTGGCATGTTAGGTGCGGTAAGCAATATGTAACTGGGCGTAAGAATCGAGATTGCAGTTCGGTGTTAACGAGGATGTCATGAGCTCGGATGAGAAGTTCAGAGTAAGCTGGTGTTATCTTTAGTGCCACCAGAGATCGATATTCGGT
Organism: Nicotiana paniculata; assembly: GCA_005239505.1. Classification (NCBI taxonomy): domain Eukaryota; kingdom Viridiplantae; phylum Streptophyta; class Magnoliopsida; order Solanales; family Solanaceae; genus Nicotiana; species Nicotiana paniculata. The sequence continues at coordinate 22,253 of ML356700.1, forward strand.
GAGAGAGGCTTGTACCCTGGTCATGAGTTCTTGATGTGTTTTGCGGCCTTAGTGTGGTCGGTGTTATGGATGTGCAGAATTGTTACCTCGTGGAAGGTCGTGGGAGCGTGACCACGGGAAGATTGTATAAGTGTGACATGTAGTCATCTGATTGGTTGAAGATTTAGACCAAGTATAAGGAAGTGCAATATTGCTTATTTGAGGATTTATGCTAGGAAGGCGTTCGGACCAGCTGGTTGTGGATTGTGGGGTGTTGTCCCGGCTATGATGGTTGTTCTTGCGTGTTATGAGAGGAAGTGGGTTATTCTGGACCCAGGTAAGGTTATCAGCCTAGTTCATTGCGAGAAAAATCGGCTTGAAGTGTATGAATGGATTTAAATAGGATTATGGGCTTCATGTCAGGCAGATGTGCTCATTTCAGTATAGTTCTCCTCAAAGAGGGGTGTTGGGATATCAGGTGTTGTTCCGTCTTCGTCAAATCCATGTAATATTATGATTGTGCCGTGTGAGTTGTGAAACGACTTGATAATTTCTTATGTGTTAAGGTCCCGCGTAGTGGTGTGTTATGTGAGCATGATAACTCTTGAGATCCAGAGTATTTATATATATTTCACCTTAGTTGTGCTTGAGTTTTGTAGCATATGTCCTTATCAGTCTCCCCATGATGGTATTATGCACTTAGCGTGCTTCTGACCGATATTCGGTAATGTGTAATAGTGAGCAATTCAGCTCCGTGTATATTTCCTTATGTGGAATTTATGATGGGACCGGGTGGCACGCCGCCACGGGTATGTTATTTGGATCGGCAAAAACTTGTTGGTCCAAATCGCACACGCAAGTATACTAGTCGTAGCAAGTAATATAATGTTAAATCAAATGTCGAACCCACAGGGACTTGCATAAACTACTTATTAAATCACTCTAATTGCTAATTAATCGAGCCAAAAAAATCCAGGAATATAACTAATTTATTCTACGATTATATGAACTAATTATCAAGTAACGGGAATATTGTTGTGTATTCAATAGAGACAAATATCCAGGGTTGTGATCAATTCACCACTCGTATTGCATTGCACTTAACTCTCCCTTTTATATAATCCACTCATGGTTGCTAATTAATCGATAATTGCTCTCGTAGCCTTCTCCCGAAGTACTACTCGCCTATTCTCAATAGATTAACGCCTATATTCCTATGAAATTAATCTATTAGAACGCACTAAGATTACGATGTTTAATTAAGCATGGTGACTAGGTATATTCCTATCCTAACCACAAATCCGCTCCCCTGAAGGGTTAAGATCGCGCTCTCTTCAATTCTTCTCTAATCTATATACGGCTTTCCCAAGCATAACATAGATAGTATATAGAACCTAATTGCTGGCCAAACAATTAAGCAATTAAACGCAGAATTGAAGAAACAACCATATATTGAGCGAATTATAATCAAGGTTAAGTTAATATCGAATAACAATATTCATGGCTAAACCACAACCCCAGAACAATGGGTGTTTAGCACTCATACTAGAATTAAACAATTGCATAAGTCTTGCATGAATGGAAAATACTAGAATAAGATGAAGAAAACTGATAATCCTCTTGCTTCCTCAATGATCTTGTGTGTATATTCTCTCCAAAAATGGCATCCTCCTTCTCAAAGTTGTGTTTTTGTGTCTATTTATATGTTTGGGATAAACCCTAAACGTGTAGGAGACTTCTATTCCAACCGGGAAACACTTAAAACCTTCAAAACTTGGAATTTACCGGACCAGGGACCCCAGGCGTTAAGCCCCAAACACCTAGGTAAAGCCTGGGTAGGCCAGGCGTTTGGGCTCTAACGCCCACTAACGCCTGGGTATGGCTGGCGTTTGGGCAGAAATGCCCCGCTAACGCCGGGTTATGCCAGGCTTTTGGGCTAAAACGCCCAGCTATGGCCCGGGTCACTCCTTTTTGACTCTTGAGCATATTTTTGACATTTATACATCCATTTAGCTCGGCATCTCCAATTCACCTACACATGAAATACACTCCATTATGCACATATAACGTGTATTTTTATCACAAAAGCACATAAAATGTAAGGTATATGATGCTTAAAACTATGGATTCTAGCCACGCATGAACACCCCACACTTAGACTCTTGCTCGTCCTCGAGTAATATCCTTCAAAACGTACACATTTCATTGACAAGGAGTATTTTACTTTTCAATCACACACATTACCCCTTAAGTATGATCGATACCGGCAATCAAGTATGAACATACAAAATTTCACATTCTTTCCCTTCTTTAAAAATGCCCAAGTATAACGCTTTAATCGATAATACCAATAACCTAATTGCAACCACCCAACCTCAAGAGTCAACTTGCAACCACTAAGCCCTCTCTATTTACGCACCTACTCAACAATAAAGTTTACAACATTACCAATCGTTCATGAGATCATGTGCCCTTACCAACAACAAAAGAGTGAATATAACTAGTCCACACATTCAAATATACTTTTGAACATAATTTAAGGACATCACACAATTGAACAAATTCCCTCACTCTCACAAAGAATTCATATGCATCCCGTGGTCGTACCATAAGCTTGCCCGTAGTGTAGATCTCCACTAATTCAAGTTAGCCAAGTCTAGGATCAATTAGGACTTTTAAGGTTGTAATGTAGGCTAAGGGACGTGTAGGATATATTTAGGAATAGTGACTAACCCTCCTAAGAACTTTAATACACTACCTTACAAATCACACATATTCTTCTCAACCAATTCCTTTGCCACAATTCATATTCAACATAGGACTTTTTCAATTAAGCACTTCTATATTTTCACTAGCACAAATTAATAAAAATTTGGAGGTGTGTATCTTTTTTTACATACTTTTACTATCATTTTTTTCTTTCTTTCCTACACACACTCCATACATGAAAGTTCATTGGCTAGTGACTTTTGAATACAATTCTTAGTGCACTAA
>ML356701.1:0-12573 GCA_005239505.1 Nicotiana paniculata
TCCCCCATGGTATGCAGACTTTGTGAACTATTTGGTGAGTGGGGTACTTCCTCCGGAAATGAAGTTAAATCCACTAGTGGATATGTTTTCACAATTGGGGGTGGAGCATTGTCTTGAAAATCATCTAAGCAAACGTTCATCGCCCGGTCTACAATGGAATCTGAATTCATAACTTTAGATAAGGCCGGTGAAGAAGCTGAATGGCTCCAAAATTTCTTGGAAGATATTCCATTTTGACCCAAACCTTTGACACCTATTTGTATACATTGTGATAGCCAAGCGGCAATAGGCAGGGCTGGGAGCGTTATGTATAACAGAAAGTCTCGTCATATACGACGGAGACACAATACCGTTAGACAACTACTCTCTAGTGGTGTTATCACAACTGACTACGTAAAGTCAAGAGATAACATGTCAGATCCACTTACAAAGGGCCTGTCTATAGAAGCAGTTGAAAGATCATCAAAGGGAATGGGGTTAAGGCCTAGGACAAGTTATCATGGCGGTAACTCTACCTAGGAGACTGGAGATCCCAAGATCTAGGTTCAAAGAGATCAAACAAAGTTATGAATGATGGTTCAACATTGTCAAATAACTCAACCCATTCTCGTGATGAAGACAATGTTCAAGAATCGAGGTAAAGTATTAAGGCTTTTTGATGAGCCAATAAAGCTTAAAGCTTTTTAATGATTTGCTAAGTCTGGCAGGATATGACCAGATAGTGTGTCTATAGGATTAATGTTTAGGAATCACCTATGAGAGTGTGAAGTGTAAGTCGCTTTAAGGAGAATGAAAGTAAAGTCCCATTCTCTAAGCACTCATGAAACCAGGCGGTGTTCATGGTTGAAACGAACACAACCGTGAGAACCATAGATGGTTAACGATTGATTGTGTGACTTATATTGTATAGGTATACAACAAAGCTCGATGGTTAAAAGATATCAAATCTACCGATTGACCGATTATATCCGATATAAGTTCACGACGGAAAGTTCAAAGGAAAAGCTACGTATCCAGATGCAATTAATTCTTGCATGTAAAACACACACACGTCCGTGCATTCCTTTATTTTATAGCCATTCCACATTCATGTAAGGGATTGTTGGGATTTAATCTTGGTGTAGCTTAATTTTAAGCTTGGTGTAGCTTAAAGAGGGTGAATGGGAAATGGAGGGAAAGTGAAATATTTGAGTTTCCCTCCTTGGCAAAGGGACATTATCCCATATTGGAAGAAAAAATGACTTTTGATGGGTATATATACAATTACTCTTCTTCTAGCTCTTAAAGTGTTGAGAAAAAGGCAAGCATCGCGTCGTCGTCGTCATCACTCGCTCGGCTCGGATTCGGATTTGGATTTGGATTTAGTCAAAGATCGATTGATTGATTAATCTTTTTGGATAAAATTTCTTTCGATTATTTAATTAATTAATTAACGAAAATTCAATCCCGAATAACCCATGACCCGCGACACGGTTCGGTCCGGTCCGTTTTCTTTCCCGGATTATTTTTAAATCTATTTTCTACTTTTTTTCCCGCAATATTCCCACTTATTCCAACAGTTATGGTTGTTATGAAATGGTGCAAACCTTTTCAGAATCAGTGTCAAATGGTCTATAAATATGTCTTGAATCCCAGAATTTTTACTTACTAAATTTTCTTATTATCTTCTTCTTCTGCACAATATTTTCCAGTGTGTTTTACGACCATTGAGTGGTTTGCCGTTCACCGAAGTTTTTGGTACCAATACGATAGTGAGTTAAATCGTTCTATCCTGGGAGGATAATATTCCAACACCTCGGGTACTTGAGGGGAATAATTTTCTTAAGGACACACTGTGCATTTAGTCGGCTCGATTTATTCCTAATTTTCTGTTGCTGGTTTTATTTCAGAAAGTTTAATGTTTTATTGGTTTTACAGTAATACATATTGATAACCTAGCGCACTTTAAGAAAGCGTTATACATATAACGCCTTTAATAACAGCGTTATATTATGTATAAAGCTTTTTTAAAGAGCGTTATACTTGTTTTGTGGGCCCACCAATAAGTCTCCTGCATTTAACTGACATAAAAATAATTTAAATGGGTATAGCGACATTTAAAAGAACGCTATATCTAAAAAAATCAGCACCCCCCCCCCCCCNATTCTCAAGCATTTTTTCATAATGTCTGAAGAGCGAAAAGTAAGGGTTTCATTATATTGGGGGGTGAGGTTGTGGTGGCGAATAACTCTGTGTTACGATATATATTTTCGTTGTATTGAATTTGTATTAACACTCATATATTCCACAGGGGGTACCGGCCAGTTATGACCTTTACAAGTTATGAACCCACGCCCAATTGGAATATGTGTAAATCTGGTGTGTTGGATCATGGTGGTCCATCTTGGAGTCATCACCAATAGGATAATATCCATCAAGAAATGTCAACACATTACGACTTGTAAGTGAAGTGATACAGCTATACGGAAAGTATTTATTAATTTGAGTAGCTTATTATTTTGTTGTTTGTGCAGTGAAAACGAGCAAGTTGAACCACATGTCCTGAATCAATTGCTCGAAGACGACATATTAAATCGGGATCTGGCAGATGCACGGAGTGAGGAAGAGAACAGTTATTATGAGAACAATGTCGATGATTCCGGAGACAACACACCCTTCCCTCGTGAGGATGGTGATGAGAAGGAAGAGAATGAAGGACCTGATTTGACTAGGGAGTATGCTCCACCCCCGTTAGACCAAGAGTGTACGAGTCCCAAGTATCGTTTCATTTAACAAATATTCCCCACCTTGATCATTTGCCAAGTATGCCGGACGTGGATGCTCTCACAAGGGATTTTGATGAAATTGGGACAACAATGTGGGATAATTCTAGACCAACGGTGCTAACAAAGGGCATGCTTTTTCCTGATAAAGCACACGTAAGCAGGGCGGCAAAAATGTACAGTGTAAAAGAGTGTCGTGAGATGACGGTATGGGAGTCAAGTCCAGATGTATACAAAGTTGTTTGCCGTATATGGTTTACGGGTTGTCATTGGATGATGCATACGAGCAAGAAGAATACAGGTCTGTGGAAAGTGGGTAAATACATTCCCACCCATATATGTGAAATGGACACATTCAATGGGAATCACTACAACTTGGATATTGACTTGATTTCTCTTGTCCTTATTCCACACTTTAAAGCGTCCATAAGGTATAAAATCAAAGAGTGCATTACATCAGTTCACCAGGAATATGGCCACCATTACCAAAAGAAAGGCATTTCTCAGGCACAAACGCGCGTTTGAAATTGTTTATGGTAACTGGGATAAGTCATTTGCAGCTCTACCCAGGTACATGGCCGCACTGCAACACTTTAACCCCGGGAAGGTTGTTGAAAGGAAGCTTGATCGGAGCCCGGAAGACCAGAATATATATTCAATTACGTGTTCTGGGTATTTAAACCAGCAGTTGATGGTTTTCCGCATTGCCGGCCGGTAATATCCATAGACGGCACTCATGCCTATGGAAAGTATGATATCAAGATTTTGATCGTCGTTGCAGCAGATGCTAATGAACAAATATTTCCTCTAGTTTTTGTTATTTGTGCCAATGAAAGTCAAGAGACGTGGACGTTGTTTTTGAACCATTTGAAAGAGCACATTGTCAAACAGCATTCCGGTATTTGTCTAATATCTAATCGGCATGGTGGTATCTTAAGTTCTGTAGAGAATTTGCCTGCATGACAAGAACCTTATGCCTACCACCGTTACTGTGTGAGGCACCTGAAGGCCAATTTCCAGAAGGTGCATCCCAACAAGGATCTACATGATTTGATGTGGATGGCAGCAACAGACCACCAAAGGCATAAATTCCGGAGGCACATGGAATCTATCAGGCAGGAAGACGAGAAAGCCTATCATTGGTTGATGTGAAATGAGCTTGACAAGTGGACTTTCCATGCGGATGGTGGAAGAAGATGGGGAATTCTGACTATAAATGTGTCAGAGTCTTTCAACGGGTTATTGAAGTCGACAAGAGAATTGCTTGTCACTGCCATGGTGCTGATGTCGTTCAAGCAGATGGCGGAGAGGTTTGTTGAAAGGGCTACAATTGCAACGTCATTGATGGAAAGGGGTGTTGAATTTACGCCACTGCCGATGAAGAGATTTAAGAAATACAGGCGGCGAGCACATTGGCATTCATTTTTACAGTATGATCACGACAGAAATATTTTTGAAGTTCGCATCGCTATCCATCAAAACCGAGGGAATAATGTACATACCATAAATGAATCTAGAAGGTTATGCTCTTGTGGGAAATGGTACATTTACCACATGCCGTGCTCACATGCCATCAGGTGCTTTCAACATATTGGTTTAGGGCCAACCAACTACGTTGATAAATAATATAGTGTTGTTGCATACTTAAACACCTATAGTGGGCAGTTGCAGCGAGTGGGTGCTGAGCATTATTGGCCATCGGAACCATTTAAAATGGTGTGTAACAAGAAGTTTTTGCGTCGAATACAGATGCAGAAGAGAACGCGTATATGGAGGGCTTGGGCCAGTAACTCTCCCTCTCATACGTGGGCAGACCTGTGATCGCCCTCTAACACTAATAGCTCATCGCAGAAAGGTACGGGATGCATAGGCTCGTCCATGTCGTCTACTGTAAATTAAACAACACTAATTGTATGTTTGTTCGGTAAATTAAATAATTAATTTTTATAATTATATAATATTTAATTGGACAGAGTATATATATGGGGGTTTCAGGCTCGATATTTGAGGCTCAGTAGGACCAAGCTATCCTGAATTCTTGTATGAGTCAATTTTATTACTTTACATGTTAGTTTCATAATTTTGTATGTTTGTTTTGTAAATTAAATAATTAATTTTATAAATATATAATATTTAATTGGACGGAGTATATATCTATGGAGTCCAGACTCATTATTTGAGGTCCAGTAGCACCAAGCTATCCTGAATTCTTGTATGTGTCAATTTTATTATTTTATAGGTTAGTTTCATAATTTTGTATGTTTGTTTTGTAAGTTAAATAATTATTTTTTTGTAAATTGGACAGAGTTTGTGTTTGATCTATCAGTATAAGAGGTACTTAAACTACAGGGATACTACGCTAAAAGGCTCTACATTTTACTACGCTAAAAGGGCCCTATATTACTAGTCTTTAAGCAAATAAATAATCTAAACAATATAAAAACAAAAAATACATTTTAATCACAAAACATTCACGAAAATACATATAAAACAGTAAAAAAAATTATTAACCTTTTTATTAACAAATAATAATGATTTCTCATTTTTACATATTCTTTTAGAACATTAATATCTTAGTCCGGATAAAAATAACATACCAGTTTAATCGCAAAAAAAAATACTAAACAACATGGAACACATTCAAAACAACTAATATGCATTATTTATACAAGTTTCGACATAAATTAAATTGGAATACCTCGATTTATGTTTTTCGAAAAGTTGATGAATTGAAAATTTGAGTCTGAAACAAGCAAACCACAACAATAGAAGGCTTGGCTAGGATGTGGGACCTATACTCTTATCTTTTGTGGGACGGGTAGGGTCCACTCGAATTTTTTTGGAGAAAANACCACAACAATAGAAGGCTTAGCTAGGATGTGGGACCTACACTCTTGTCTTTTTGTGGGATGGGTGGGGTCCACTTTGAGTTTTTTGGAGAAAATTTGGGGGGTGGGGGACCGCTTCTGGTTGGAACGTGGGATGAAGGCAAGGGGAAGGTTTATTATGTATGTATAGCGCGGTATATAACATCGCTATACATATAGCGCTTTTATATACCATCCTATGCATAGTTTTCTCATCAGCTTCCATATATAACGCGGTTATTAAAGGCGTTATATGTATAGCACTATTTAAAGACCGTTATACCTTAAAGTCCAAAACGCCTGTTAAAGTATAGCGCTCTTTAAAAGAGCGTTTTTTATATATATGATACTTTTTCTTACACTTATTTCGGTCATACTTGGAAAAAAGAACCACATTTAGGTTCTGGATTCTTTTTCTGGCAAGGTTTTTAGCGAGGACACCATTGTTCGTGATGACTTAGAGTATCTGAGGTCTCCTTACAATCAACCTTGAATACTGGGGGACATCACCCTTGGATGTTTTATTTTCAAGGAAAATACATCATGTCAAAAGGGACTCGAAAGGAAATCTTTGTAATGCGCCAAACGGTTGAATGAACCGTGTCCGTGTAGATTAGTCGAGCCCCAATGGCAAAACATGTACGCATGTATGAACTACTAAAAGAAGTACTTTTCCTTATCAGATATCTTGTGCCTCAATGAAAATTCTCTACTTTACGAGCTCCGTACTTATGTTTTTTGTAAAATGGATCCAGGGCCAAAGTGCAAATACACCTCGAACGATCAACCCCCTACTCGGGGATTGTCATCGAAAATCAACATTTTCGAATTATCTAAACTCGAAACCATAAGACCTCAAAGAGTCATCCCTCGATTTATAGGCCAAGGCAATCAATCTCGGGGACTAACACTTCGAATAAGTTTGAAGTGTTATTGGGAAATAATCCCAAGAGGCATACCTAAAGGCTACAGCCAAACTAACGCGGCTATGAGACGTCTGAATCCCGCAATAAAAACAGTCCTTCGAATTCTTTAAAATTCGGTTAAAAAAGTCTACCCTCGGCAAAATAACCAAAGAACTTCGATAATATCAGCCTTCAAAAAACCTTAAGAGGTATCAAGTTATTCAAATACAAATTTGTGCTAAGGCACAAAAAGTACAGGGGTTTCGATCAATATTAAACCCACAAAAAGTCCAATGGGTAAAAAAAATCATGTAAGGCATAACAAAATTTTATAAAGTCTTTAAGCCGAAAAAGGGAAAAAAGTCGTTCTTTTGAGGCCATATCGGCCCGATTCAAAGAGCCTAAGGGCCAATACAATTAGAGTTCGAGAACACGTTCTCACTCAACTCGAACCTAAGGGTCCCATGACTTCGAGCTCGAATACAAACTCACTCGACTATTGTTCAAGGATCCATTATTACTCAATACAAACCTAGGGGTTCTATTGCTTCGGATTCGAGTTTTACTCAAACTCGACTATAAAAGCAGTATTATTATGACTTCGATCAAGTCACCCAAAACCGAAGTCTCAAATATATTCAAGGCATAAAAATGTGCTAACATTTTACAAGGCACAAATCAAGTTTGAATACAAAATTTAAGGAAGGAAATATCTTTATATTTATACTTGAACAAAAAGTATGTACAAGAGACCGACAAAGGTCTTACAAAAATAAAAGAAAAAATACAAGTCCTAACTATGCTTGGAGGCGACATCCTCCTCGAGGGAAGCCTTTTCTTCGGGCTCCTCACCTTTGTCGGACCCGCTCTTGCTGCCTTCATCGTCGTCTTCATCATCGGAGGAGGCCAATAGCCTGACATCGACTTCGAGCACCTTGAGATATCTCCTTGGAAATGTCAAAGCCTCGAGCATGAACTTATCGACGATCTCCCTCTGAGATTGGAACTTAGCCAGATCAGTAGTCCATTGCACTCGATCGGTGGCCTCCCCCAGTTGAGTTTGAGAAGCCTCGACGTCAACCAAATATACGGCTATTGACTTGTAGGCCTGGGCCTTTGTCTTTTCGACCTCAGCTTGGGCCTCAGTAAGTCCGGCCTTGAGTTCTTCGATTCTTTTTTCCATAGCCGAGATCTTCTCCCTAGCATTCCGAAGTTGAACTTCGGCCAATGAAAGTTGGGCCAAGGCAGCCTCTTTTTCCGCAGTATAATGACCCATGCCTTCCTTCCATCAATGGCAGTCAGATTTAACCTGATCGACTTCCCCCAGGAACAGCTCAATCTTCTCAATTTTTTGTTGTAACTGAGACATCGAAACTTTAGCCTCCACTCTTGGATCAAGTCCGTATTTTTTCAAAGGGACAGTTACCTGCTTGTTCAGCTCGGCGTCCTCCTTACAAGCCTTGGTCAATTCAGCTCGAAGGTCCCTGAGCTCTTCATCCTTCTGCCCACATAGGGGCTTAAGGGCATTTCTCTCCTCCAAAGTCTTCTGAAGCTCGGCCTCACATTGGCTCAGATCGACCAGGACTTAGGAAAAAACCTATATGAGAAGAAAATAAGTTAGACTGAAGGAATCGAAAGAAAAAGAGAATTACAACAATTAATACTTACTCGAGATAGAAGACGTCGGGCCTCTTCAAAGAGGGTGGACGCATCGTTAAGGTCAGAAGCATCATCGACCCCGATAAAGCAATCCTGAAAGGGATCCTCTTCACGGGTGACTCCACCTATGTCGGGGACCCTCATGGCCCAAGCCTCTCTTATCGCCTCCTCAGAGTAAGCCGGTAGAGAAGGTGAATGACCTGCTGTCACTGCCCCAAGTGAGTCACTCGGGGCACTCTGTTCGGCTCTCGGGATCTCAGAACTAGCCCCCTCCGGTATGTTTGTTTCTGGTCGAGGGACAATATCGACCTCAGGCGATTCGAGGTCTTCACCCAAATTTTTCTTTGAAGCCTCCTCATCATGAGGCTGGATATATACAACCGTCTTGAGTTTTGAAGGTTTGGCAGCCTCGTCAGAATTCCTGGGTCAAACCACCAACACCGATGTGTCACCTTCTTCATCTTATTCTCTTAACCTTTGGACCGAGTCCATGGTGAGAGCAATGACCTTCCTTCTGGTCCTTCGAGATTTGGGTTTGGGGTCCTCGAACAACGAGACCCCCTTCCTTTTCTTATCTCTCCCCAGTTTCGGAACTGGGGACTTAGTCTCTTCCTCATCGCTCGGAGGCCTCAAAATCGCGTCCTTGTTCAGGCCTGCACAAAAGGAAACTTGGTAAGAAAAGTATGACTGGCACCTCGGAAATAGGGAAGAAAAACTCATCGTGATTCTTTGCCTCCCATTTACCCTTTGCCAAGTCACGCCAACAGCGCTCGGCATTAGAGGAAGTCGATGCCAACTTCCAAACCCAGTCTTCGAGGTCAGGAACCGCTCGAGGCATCCAGGCAACCGCAACATGAAAAACGAAGATGTTAGATGAAGCAAAAAGTAGAAACATGGAAATTGGTGAGTAAAGTGTTACTTACGCTTGGGGTTCCACTTTTCAGGGAATGGCATTTCTTTCTTTGGGATGAGGTCACAGGTCCTTACCCAGACAAATCGACTCATCCACCCCGGTCTTTGTCCTCATTGATACTCGAGAACAGAGCCTTCTTGCTTGGCGTTGAAGCTTGATCAACTCTCAAAAGATTCTGGATCGATATAATCTCATGAGATGGTTGAGAGTGAACGGTAGCCCCTCGAACTTGCTGGAAAAGAATCGGAGCATGATCCAGAAAGAGGGGTGAACTTGGCCAAGGGTCACATGGTACCTCTTGCGGAAATCAACGATGACTAGGTCGAGGGAATCCAACGTGAAAGGGTAAGTGCAAACACTTAGAAACCCCTCCACGTAGGTGGTAATACTCTCTTCAGGAGTAGGGATCTGTACAACAACTTCATCCCCCCAGTTGCAATCCTTTTTTACCGCCTCGAGGCGTCCCGCCATTATCGAGTAGATGTATCTCGACACATGCTCGCATTAGCCAGGGACCGATGAAGGGTTCTCAACTTTAAAGTCGGATTTTAAAATGCACGGGCCGGGAACGTACTCACTACGGTGCGGTTCCACCAGTGTTTTATCACCGTCCGGTCGGGAAGAAGAAGAGGAAGTTTTCTCCTTTTGTGGAACATTTTAAGAAGTTTTAGCCATTGATTCAAGTAGAAGAAAGCGGAAAGAGTTGAAGTTTGATGGTTTGAAACTAAGAAGGTCGGCTCAAAGAGTGATGAAAGGGAAGATATTGAGAGAGTTTAAAACTTGGGAGAATTGATAAAGATGAAAGTAAAAGTTTTGATTCAACAAAAGAGTCCATATTTATAGAACTACGGTGACGGTTCGACGGCACTAGTGGCCGACCATCCACTGACGCACATTAATTGTCTGGAAAACTGTATCGACGGGACATTTCGGTCACCTCCAACGCTTACGTCATGGGGATAGCATCACTGTTTATCGAGGTCATAAGAAAATCGAGGCTCAAGTCATTTCTTATCATTGTATTCTAATTCTAAGAAACAAGGGGACTATCACTATTTGGTTGAGATAGGAATGTTACATCGAAAAACTAGGACGTCGAATCTGAAATCGAAGCATCTTTTCAGATCGAGGTCGACATTAATCAAGACCAGAAAGAGATAGACTCTGAGTAATATCGGCATAACTTTATAACGGAAAGAGCGAGATATTCGCGATTGGTCGAGGATCGTGGCACGAATCTCGGAACGAATCAAATCAATGGCGGTTAATCAACTGTTAATACGATTTTCTACTGTAATTACAAGTGTACCTTAATTAGGACTCCTCTACTATATAAAGGAGAATTCTATTCATTTGTAACCATCATATATCACTGAGAAAAACATATACAATCGTTCTCTTCCTTGCTCTACTTACTGTTCATCAGAATTATTTTATCCTTTACTATCTTTACTATACCACCTCGAGGTTACTTCAGTTCGAGGTCGAGGCTTTGTTTACACACTGATTTGACTAATTTTAAAATCTAACTCATCCATTTATTTTCTAGTTTATTAATTGGTATTGAACGAAATCACATATCATTAAACTACAATATAAGTTTAATTGTTATTCGAATTTCAGGGTAAACACTGACACGACCAACAATATAGCTCACTAGAACTAATTAAGATTCTTGTGCACCATGATGCTAGTGATGAATTTTTATATTCCAATTTGTATGACCATTTTTTTAAATATGAATGTCGCAAAAAAGAAATTCATATCATTCCACTAATATTAATATCCTATACTAATTTCACAACTTTCAAATCAAATTCAATTAACTTATTCTAATATTACACTTTGACATTTTTCTAGTTATTACTTCAATGTTTTATTCTACTCCTACTTAAAATGGAGTGGGAGCTCCACATATATAGCCGGACGAATTTACTGTATACTATTTGTAGTTAGTATATATAGATAATATATTAATTAAATACACAATTATATAAGGAGCTATTTAAGTTAATTTTTCAAAATGGGGAATAGAGAAAGTATAACACTATAAGGTTGTACATCAACAACTCTCACGTTTTCGTTACAAGCTATACTTCAAAGTTCAAACGATTCAAATAGGCGACGCAAGCTTATCAAAATTTTAAAGCTAAATGATAGGACGTGCTTCTTTAGCGACACATGTGTTACGACTGTCACATCTTTTTTCTGAGAAGATATGGAGTTTTTTTAATTAAAGAGACATTAATCAAAATGAAATTATTATTTTAATCAGAGTCGTCATTTAAGATAATTTATGGTGTCCCAAATCACCGATTTATTTTAAGAATTTCAAATCGAGGAAAAATAACTCCGTTTAATGTCCGCAAAAACTAAAAGACCGGATAAGGAATTCTGTTAACCCGAGAGAAGGTGTTAGGCATTCCCGATTTCCGTGATTTTAACTAATTGGCCTAATTATCTGATCAATTACATAGTTAGAACCTATTGGGAATTTTTTAGCTTTTAACCGCTTTTAGTATTCATAGAATTATTTCTGGAACAAGTCACGATGTCGTACATTTGTCATTTTGATACACGTTGCAAACCGCTCCACATAAAGTGCACCCGCGATTCACGACATGTTTATTTTTATTATTCTGATCGGTTCACATGAAATGCACACCCGAATTTGAATTTAGGTATCGAGGCTATGCGACGAAAACCGAACCCATAGCCACAATGGTTTACTTATAACGCGCCTAAAGCAAACTACGATTGTTCATGAATTATTTCCTAGGGATTATTACGGTGCTACAAGCTTATAGAGATCAATCGTGGGAGGAATATGATTAGATTAATCAAGGGAAAAAGGACCAACCTTACCAATTTAAATTTAGCGGGTTAGGATTTTTGAGGTGATTACAGATTATGGAACTAATTGTTGATGAGGAATACATGATCTTATACAGCGTCTCCAACAAAGGCAACGTATAAACAACACTTTTCTATACACAGTAGTTCAATGATGAGAAAACGAACACAGAAAGAGGGGGGGGAATTCTATAATGAAGCTATGTTTCTTCTTTCAGCTAGTCAAGTTTATGCGGATTTCCAATGGAAAATTAATACAAGTTGAAATTAATTTAAACCCTCAAATTGACCCTCTAAAATGTATAATATCGAGCCTCAAGTTTAAAACTTAACACATCCCAGCCTTATAAAAATAAGAATAGGCCACAACTTATTATGAGTAAACCCAGAATTAGACTCAACCATGAGTCCAGAGTCTTCATGACTCCAAAATAATCTCAGCATTGCTGGGCCACTTGTGAAGGCCCACTGACTTACAAGAATAAACTTGATAATTCATGGCTTAAAATTGCGCGGGGTATCCTATTTGGTCGTCCCCATTTAACTTATATCCGCTTTTTTAAAAACTTTTAACTTGTACCCACTTTTTAAATAACTTCAGCTCCCTTTCCCTC
>ML356702.1:0-53823 GCA_005239505.1 Nicotiana paniculata
ATTGATTTTATATTGGCTTGGTTAAATAAAGATTGAAGTAATTTAGCTAGTAGTTTACACAAGCCTCTGTGGGTACGATATCTGGAGTTAAAATTCTATATTACTTGTCGACCACGTACACTTGCGTGTGCATTAGGAAATCAACCAACAGTACTAAAGGGGGAATCAGATGTGCTCTCTCCCTTTGGTCTTGTTTTTTGTCTCCATTATATAGAGGAGTGGATTAGGGTATATTTTAAGGATGAGGGGATAGGGCCGATGGGTAGGTTAGGGAAATGGGCTAGCGGGTTTTTGGGTGAGAATTGGCAATTGGGTCGCTTTAAAGAATTGTGCTTTAGCCTAGTTTTAACAAAAACAAACATCTTCTTTCACTTCTTCAATTTTTGCAATATTAACCACTCTAGCTCAAATTTTAATTTTAATTTCGTTTCTTGTGTGGCTAGGCTATTTGTTTACTAAAATTATTTTTAGTTACTTTTTAAGAGTAATTTCCATGCGGGATAAAAATTAGGTGTTCACAGCTAAACCCTCTTTGCTCGAGAACATGAAGAGTTTTCGAGCAAAGATAAAGTGAGCAACTACAAGCAATTTTTGCCCGTTTGGTACTCCATTTGGAAGCATTTTGAAAAAAAACATTTTGACCGAACCTTGCTTCGAAGGTTGCCTACATATCCTTGGCTATAAAGGAATCAAGTCGGTGTAGTTCTTGAAGTTTTGGAGTGATGGAGTGATGAATTCGAGAGTGGAGCGATGTTCCGTGCGATCGAGTTTCCGGTCCGCGGTCCCGTGCTTACATCAAAACCAAAATAAATAAATAAAAGACTAACTAAGCCTATCAGCTATGAGTTACAACTTTCCATCTATGAGTCTTCTGAAGCTTGATATTGAGTCTTGAATGGTCTTCGCGCACACATTGATGCTTGTTAGTTCTAGATGTTGGTTTCATCTTCTTTTCTTCTCCGCTTCTGCGATTTGAATTCAACCTTCTCTTCCTCTTTTTTATTCTGGATCGAAACTTCTTTTTTTTTAAAATTGAATTGAGATGCCTTCTTTTGGTCGTCTCAAATCCATTTTCCTAAAAATGCAATATGCACAAAGTCAAAAAGCAAACAAACAAAATTTTCTGCCCTAGTTTTCACTAGGAAAATTTCGTGAGTTATTATAAGGAAATATATACTACTTTAGTATTGAAAGCGGTGAAATACCGGGAACAGTGCATCCGGAGTTATTGTTGGCTAGGGAGTGGATACCCTATGCCCAAAAGTAAAACCAACTAAGGATTGGAGACCCTATGTTGGAAGACAATTGACAGGTTATGATGTCGTCAAGAAAAGATCACTGGGTTATGTCGGTGTCTGGAAAGGTCCACAGGTTATGCTGTTGCCAGCAACAGAGATCACTAGGTTATGCCAATGTTGGAAAATGATCAACAAGTTATGCTGTTGTCAGAAGAGATCATCGGGTTATGCCGATGTCTAGAAAGGTCAAACAGGTTATGTTGTTGTCGGAAAAAGATCATTGGGTTATGCCAATTTCAGCAGGTTAACAGGTTCTGTTGCCTGAAAAGGGGATCACTAGATTATGCCAATGTCAAAGAAGTGATCGACGGGTTATTCCATTGTCAGGAAAAGAAAAGATCACCAGGTTATGCTGGTGTCTGGAAGGGTCATGAGGTTATGTTGTTGCCTGAAACAGAGATCACTAGGTTATGCCAGTGTTAGGAAATGATCAACAGGTTATGTTGTTGTTAGGAAATGATCACCAGGTTATGCTGGTGTTTGGAAAGGTCAGCAGGTTATGTTGTCGCTTGGGAAAAAGGAGTTCACTGGGTTATTCCAGTGTCAGGAAGCGATCAACATGTTATGTTGTTGTCAAGAAAGATCATCAGGTTATGTCGGTGTCTAGAAATATCAACAAGTTATGTTGTTTCCTGGGGAAAAGAGATTACTGGGTTATGCTAGTGTCAGGAAATGATCAATAGGTTATGTTGTTTTCAGAAAGATCACCAGGTTATGACGGTGTCTGCTAGGCAGTGGGACCCTATGTTGGAAGAATCATAGGGTTATGCCGGCATCAACTAGGGAGTGGAGACCCTATGTTGGCATCAACTAAGGAATTTAATATCCTACGTTGGCATCGAGTTATGTCGGCATCAGGTTATCCTGGCATCAACTAGGGAATGGAGACCCTATGTTGGCATCAACTAAGGAATGGAATATCCTATGTTGGCACCGACTAGGGAGTGTATGCCCCCATGTCGGGAAAAATAAATTAACCAAGGAATGTATACCCTTGATTGGAAAAGAAATCATCAACCAGGGAATGTATACCCTTGATTGGCATCCACTATGGGAGTGTATACCCTGCGTCGGGAAAAGAAATCATCAACCAGTGAATGTATACCCTTGATTGGCATCGACTATGGGAGTGTGTACCCTACGTCGGGAAAGGAAATCATCAACTAGGGAATGTATACCCTTAATTGCCATCAACTATTGGAGTGTATACCCTGCATCAGGAAAAGAAATCATCAACCAAGGAATGTATACCCTTGATTGGAATCGACTAGGGAATGTATGCCCCCGTGTCGGGAAAAGAAATCCACCAGGGAATGTATACCCTTGATTGGAAAATAAATCATCGACCAGGGAATGTATACCCTTGATCGACATCGACTAGGGAGTGTATTCCCCCGTGTCGGGAAAATAAATCAATCGGGGAATGTATACCCTTGATTGGAAAAGAAATCATCAACCAGGCAATGTATACCCTTGATTGGCATCAACTAGGGACTATACCCTATGTCGGTAAAAGAAATCAACCAGGGAATGTATACCCTTAATTGGAAAAGAAATCATCAACCAAGGAATAAACACCATATGTTGGAGAACAAATCATAAGTTAGGGGTTGTATACCCTATACTGGAAAAGAAAACATCAGCTAGTGGTTGTATACCCTATGCTAGAAAAGAAAACATCAGCTAGGGGTTATATACCCTATGCTGGAAAAGAAATCATCACCTAGGGGTTGTATACCCTATGTCGGCATCAACTAGGGAGTGTATACCCTACATTGGAAAAGAAAACATCAGCTAGGGGTTGTGTACCCTATGGTGGAAAAGAAATCATCATCTAGGGGTTGTATACCCTATGCCGGCATCAACTAGGGAGTGTATACCCTACATTGGAAAAGTAAACATCAGCTAGGGGTTGTATACCCTATGCTAGAAAAGAAAATATCAGCTAGGGTTGTATACCTTATGTTGGAAAAGAAATCATCAGCTAGGGGTTGTATACCCTATGCCAGCAAAGAAAACATCAGCTAGGGGTTGTATACCCTATGATGAAAAAGAAATCATCAGGTAGGTGTTGTATACCATATGCCGGCATCAACTAGGAAGTGTATGCCCTACGTTGGAAAAGAAAACATCAGTTATGCTGGCAAAGAAATCATCAGCTAGGGGTTGTATACCCTATGCTGGAAAAAGAAAACATCAGCTAGGGGTTGTATACCCTATGCTGGAAAAAGAAGTCATCAACTAGGGGTTGTATACCCTATGTCGGCATCAACTAGGGAGTGTATACCCTACGTTGGGAAAGAAATCATCAGTTAGGGGTTATATACCCTATGCTGGAAAAGAAAACATCAGCTAGGGGTTGTACACCCTATGCTGGAGAAGAAAACATCCGCTAGGGGTTGTATACCCTATGCTGGAAAAGAAATCATCAGCTAGGGGTTGTATACCCTATGCTGGAAAAGAAATCATCAGCTAGGAGTTGTATACCCTACGCCGGCATCAACTAGGGAGTGTATACCCTACATTGGAAAAGACAACATCAGTTAGGGGTTGTATACCCTATGCTGGCAAAGAAATCATCAGCTAGGGGTTGTACACCCTATGCTGGAAAAGAAAACATCGACCAGGGGTTGTGTACCCTATGTTGGGAAACGTGTATCTAGGGTCTGGAGACCCTATACCACTTCAGCTTTGGGCTGATTTTCAACAGTGTTTGATTCTTTTTTTTTTTTCCTTTTTTTTTTTGAGTTAATGCGGGAAAGAATCTTGGAGAAAACTTCCCTTTTGGAGTTATTGTTGCATAGCTGCTTCTAGCTCTTACGCCTTTTCTTTTGGTTACACTTGCATTTGCAAGGTTGCTTTGAAATGATGGTTGGTTTGCGGCCTTGATTTTCAACAGCTTGATCTCTGTTCTTGTGACGAAGATCTCAACCACTTGTTTGCTTGTTGGGATTGGGTTTCATCTCCAATCCCGAGTATCCTGGATTTCTATATTTTACCATGGCTATCGGTCACATGGGACCCAATATTTTTCTTGTCGCCTTTCACTTGCTTTTCCTTTTGATTTCCAGAGTATCGGGGAAGTTTTGGCCCCTCAAATTCTGCTGCAATGGTTAGTTGTGTGGGACTTAACCTTTACAACTTTATTTCGCCTTTATTGACCTTTCATTTCTAGCTTTTTTCTTCCAACTTTAGCTGTAGGGCATTTGGAATATTTCGGCTTTCCAAACCTTGTCGAGATGGTTAGCCACGTGAGACTCAACCTGTCAAATTCATTTGCCTTTATAGGCACTTCAATTTGATTTTCTCCTTTCAAGAGTTTTTGAGTTTGAAGCATCGGCAGCCATGGTCAGTCGAGATCGACTTGATGCCCCTGATGAGGCTGGGAGCCTTTTGCATATTGGCCCGTGTCAAATGAGAGCCCTGTAAATCATTCTTGCCATCCTTTCTTTGCCTTAGTTTAGGAATAGGGTTAGACCGAAAGGGATTCAAAAGAAAATAACGACATAATGGACAATGAATTTAAACATAAGGTGTCCCTTTCGCGGAAGGAAAGAAGGACTTATGTGGAGTGCATGCGGACTTCAATGAACATGACATGCCTTTTGGACTGGATGCCTGATCCGTGTAAATTGTCCGACTCTCAGAAATTTATCACAACTATCACCTCGAGATTGAGAAACCTTGCCACGGACCGTGTCGTTATCAATGGTCCATTATCCTTTTCGATCAATGGCACCTTTTGCGGGTTTTCGCCAACTAACCTCTCTCATTTCTCTTCTTACCACCGCCTTGCAGTGCTCTTTGCGAGTTTTCACTACCAAGACTCTCTCATTCTCAATTTTTGTGCTCGATGTCGTCTCTCGGTGCCTGGGTTTTCATCGATAAGACTCTCTCATTTTTAATTTCTCTCATTGGTTGTATCAGCTTCAAACATCTGCATCCTCCAACTTTAAACATCTTTGCCGATTGATCGGAAGGACTTGAACAGGGTTTTTGGTGATAAGAATTTGTGTTGAATTACAACTTTGGAACCTTTTAGGCGACACATCACCGAACATATCACTTCTTCCCCAGTTTCACTCTTGGTGAAATGTGGAATTTTATTTTGGTGTGACAGAACCCCAGGGAGAGGCTGCCTACGTATCCTTTCGAAATCAAGTCAGACGTAATTCAGGGAACTTTTGTTTTTGTTTTTGATATTTGTCATGGTTTTCCTCCGTTTTGTTTTGTTTTTTCTCTTTTTTTTTTCTTTTTTCTCTCTTTTGTTTCTTTTTTTTTTACATTTCATCATTTTTTGTTTCTTTTTCCTCTTTCTTTTTCATTTTTTTGTGTTTTTCAACATTTCTTTTTTTTTCTTGTTTTCTAATGACACTCTCGGGTTCCAAAGAGGATAATCAAAGAAGAGTAACCGGCTCTAAGGGTTTGCAAAAGGGTTTATGGCGTTTGGGTAGCGAGAATGAAAGCCTTCGTCATCCCAACCGGAGAACATTTGAAAATATATGGAGGATCAAACATAGTACTTTTTGACTGCTCCTGCGTTGACAGTTGTTTTAGGGACATTTTCTTCGAGCCCCAAGTACAACGCACTCTTTTGGCAGTACTCTGGTTGCAATGCATGAACCTTTCCAATCTGAACCAATTTTCTTTTTGTTGTTCCGATTCATTATTTTATTTCCTTAATCTATCTTCATTTGCATTCTGATTCTTGATTCATTATTTCGAAGTCTGACAGCGTTTTAAGATCTTTTGACTGCACATGCGTCGCCAGTTGTTTCAAAGACAATTTCTTTGATGTATCCCAAGTACAAACGCACTCTTTTGTCAGTAGTATTGTATGGACCTTTTCAACCTGAACCAATTTTCCTTTGGCTATTCCGATTAATGGTTTTATTATCTTAACCCAACTTCATTTGAATTCTGATTCATGATTCATTATTTCAAGGTCTGACAGTATTTTAGGATCTAGGCATGAAGTCCGCAAGCATGTCATGTTATTAAAATCTGCATTTAATTAGAACTAGAAGTATAGTAAGAAAAGAGACAAGATTAATAAAAAAGAAATTGTTGGAAAATGAAATATTTCCATTTGATGATTTATTTTATTTTATTTATATATTTTTTTGTTTTGAAGTTTAAAGATAAAAGGGTTTACATTGGAAAGTAAGACAATAAAGTAAATCATCCGGATCACACCCTGGGAAAATCCGGACGCAGAAAGGATAGCAAGACTGGCTACCGAGACTCCCATCTGATGGGGGGAACCTTCAGGCTTGGCGAACGTTTTTTGGCTTTTCTTCTATTTCGACAATGGCTGCAATGGCCTTCAGTACCAGTTCAAATTCTTTATCTTTACAAATCATCCCGACTACTGGCCCAGTGTGAGCAGGCAGGGGATTGTCCATCATATTAGGGTCTTCTTCATCCCTAAACACTATTGGGTGGACCTCGATGAAGTCTTCCACTGCTCTTTTAAGAGTCCACCAATCTTCAGTGTCATGCCCCACCACTTCTGAGTGGTATTCACATCTAGCATCAGCCCGGTGCGATGGGGACTCGGGGTTCGACCGATTTGGTACCACTAGCTGCAGTAGACCTATCTTGACCAACTCTTGGAGCAAGCCAGAGTATGATTCACTAATAGGGGTGAAATGATTCTTTTTGAAAGGCTCTCTTGGGCGACGATTGTATTAGGAAGCATTTGATTGGGGATATATGGAGCTTGGAAAGGATGGGCATTTGTGGGAAGTGGAGCTCGGTTTTGGGTATAATTTTGTGGCTGTGTGTAAGGTTGTGTGTTCATCACCGCATAGGGGGCGGGGACATAGCATAGGCTGTTTCCTGACGAGGATAATAGTGTTGTGAAGCTCTGCGAAATGGTCCTTGATATTCTCGAGGTCGTCGAGAATTCCTAGGGCTTGAAGCCATCATGGATCCCTCTTCTCTCCCGTTTCTATTCGTCAAACCCTTCAAACCATTCTGAACGGCCTGTGATTTGGCCTTAAGAGCAGATTGACTCAAGATTCGGCCCGTATTCAAACCATTTTCGACCATCTCCCCAATTTTGATAGCTTCAGCAAACGGTCTACCCAAAGCATACATCATGTTTTGGAAGTAGTCCGCCTCTTGGGCCTATAGGAAGACCGTAACCATTTCAGTTTCGTCCATGGGAGGCTTTACCCGGGCGACATGCTCGCGCCATTTGACATCATATTCGCAGAAACTTTCCGCAGTTTTCTTTTTCAAATTGGACAAAGAGTTCTTGTAGGGAGCGATGTCTACATTATACTGGAACTGGCGGACAAATTATCGGGCCAAATCGTCCCACACATGCCAATGGGTAATTTCTTGATCCATATACCATTCAACACCGATTCCGGTGAGGCCTTCTACGAAGTAGGCCATTAGCAACTCCTCTTTTCCACCAACACCCCTCAGCTGGTTATAATATCATTTCAAGTGAGCCATCGGGTCTCCGTGCCCGTCATATTTTTCAAACTTTGGCGTCTTGAAACCAACTGGAATGTGAACATGTGGAAACATGCATAAATCGGAGTAGGAGAGACTCTTCTGACCACTCAAACCATGTATGTTCTTTAAGCATTTTTCTAGGCTTCTCATCTTCTGATTGTTCTTTGCTGACCCATGGGAGACTTATATTGCGAGTACTGAGGGTATGAGTTTTGCCTGGGCACTGTTGGATGTGCCGTAGTGAAGACTGGTGGTGCAACGAACATTTTTGGATGTGTCCTTGGATCCGGCGCCTGGGGGTGATCCACATAAGTCATTTCCGGGCCATTTGGCGACATTAGAGGATGGCCACATGGGAAGAGTGAGTTGGGCACAAGGATGTTGGAAAGCCCATCTGAATCGGGGATCAACTCGGGAAAACCAGGGATTACACTTGGCGATTCCCTACCGTTAGACTAGGCGTCCCACATTTCCAATATGGGGTGACGCAACGTTCTATTTTCTTTAGCAGTTGCTGATTCCGACTGCGGAATAGCCGATGACGGGCTATCCTTAGGACTGATATCGGTGGATTGCTTGCGGAGGCCATCTCTGTCTTTGGAACTTGTGAAGGAAGAGAAGTGAGACTACCAACAAAACCAACCACCTAAATATGACCAGTCTTATTTGCACATACAACAACCTGGTTAGTTTGAAACATTTAACAAATAGGGAATCACATATTGGGGATGCAATGCACCTAACAGTTAAACGTTTCTACTCACATATTGGGGATACAACAACCGGCTCTCTCCCTCTTCTATCTTTTTTTTTTGAATTTTTTTATCATATCTCGATTTCTTTCTCTCTTTTTGTTATTTTTTGCTCTTTTTTTTTTCTTTGTTATTTCTGTCACTCTTTTCTTTATTCTCTTTTTTCCGTTGTTTTTCGCTCTTTTTTTTCACTCAATTATTCTTTTTCTTATTTATTTTTCATTCAATTTGGTTATGGCTATGATCGAATCCGATAGGGATTGCTTACGCATCATGACGCTTGCATGAATCAGATCTTGCATAGTTTGGTAAGATTGAGAATGGAGTAAATAAAGCTAACTCTTTTTTTTGAATTTCGTTTATTTTATTTTCTTGAATTTTTTAAAGAAAGGCCTTAAAGAAGAAAGAAATTTTTTTTTTTTTATGTTTTGATTGAAATGTTTGGAAGAAAGACTTTTAAAAAGCAAAATATAATTTTTTTATTCGGATTTTGATTTGATTTTTCGAAAGAAAGGATTTATAAAGGAAAGAATATGTTTTCGAATTCTGGTTTTGATTTTTCGTTTTCTTCTTCTTTTTTTTTTTTGATTTTTGGGAAAAATACTTCAAGATAAAGAAGAAAAAAAAGTAGTATTTTGGATTTTGATTTTTGATTGATGACTTTTTTGAAATTTTTGAGATAAAGACTTCTTAAAGAAAGAAAATATTTTTGGATTTTTTTTCTTTTTGATTTTTTCATTATTTTTTTGGGTTATGGGCAAAAGATTTCTAAAAATTGTGGATTTTTTTTTTTAAATAAAAGACCTCTACAAATTCTTTTTTTTTCTTTTTTGAACTTTGAGAATTTCAAAAGTAAGAGGAAAATATTTTTGTTGGATTTCATCTTTTGTCATCTTTTTTTTTTCTTTTAAGAATAAAAACAATATTTTTTGATTTTGAATGTTGCCTCTATATTTTCAAAAGAGGAATTTTAAATAAAGATAAAGATTTTGTTTCTTTTTTTCGGATTTTTGTTTTGGAAAAATATTTCTGATTTATTTTTTTTTCTTTTTCTTAGGAAGGAATTAAAGAAAATATTTTTTCGAATTTTTTGAAAAATTGGGGTCGGAACCGATGAGGTTTGCCTACGTATCTCACATCCGGTGAGAATAAGACCCGCGTAGTTCGGTCAGTTTTGACATAACTAAAGAAAAATAATTTTGACTTATTTTGAAATTCTTTTCCCCCTCATTTTCAATTATTTTGAAATTTTTGTCTCCCTTTTTTTTCCGGGAAATTTTGGCAGAGTTTCGAGATATTGTCAGCTAACAGGAGTTTCCAAAACTGGTAAATTTCTATCATCCCTCACTCTTGGTTTTTCTATTGTTTTTCTTTCTTTGTTTAGTCGGTCAACAACAAATCGAGACAAATAATGCATGTATAGCAAGTAAGATGCATCAAAATGGTCCTTTTGTTTCGGGTACACCTGTCCTAGACGGACCCAACCCCTGTGTTGAGTCTCCTAAGTCAAAATGCACGTGATGCAAATAAGCATTCCTACTAGGGATCCGACATGAGGTTTTGTCATTCTAAGGTTAAAGCGACATACTTGGTATGACCTCTTACTACCCCGTACGTCGGGGTGAGAGCGACGTACCGGTAGCACGAAAGGCTATCCGGCCTAGTGGCTAGTCCATTCCCATATTGATTACTTGGTATGATCTCTAACAGAAAGGCGGGCCACGCGAACGTGTGCACAAATTTTTACAAGACTAAGAAAAGAGGCGTAATAAGGCAGTTTAAATACAGTTGAAGTAAATATCAAAGCGATAAATAAATAACATTTAGCACATTGAGCGCACAAAATACAGTAATATCATAGTTAATAAAACCAAGTAAAATCACATTAACAAGCTCGAATTCTTGAACCCTGAACCAGAGATATTAGGTTCTAATCCCCAGCAGAGTCGCTAGAGCTGTCACACCTCCGTTTTCACCCCGGCGAGGGTGGAGAAGAGAGTTTTTCCACTTTAAGTGGCATTATTATTTTTGGGATTTATTTTATTCGGAATAGCCACCCGGATTTTTTATGGTGTTCCGGGACACCATTCTTTTATTAGAGATCCCAAAACAGAGGAATTTTGACTTTGTTTAAATCGTCTGCGAACCAGAAATCCGGGTAAGGAATTCTGTTAAACCGGGAGAAGGTGTTAGGCACTCCCGAGTTCCGTAGTTCTAGAACGGCCGCTTAATGATTAAACTTGGCCTAAATTTTTTAACTAATGCTTTTATACCTATGCGCATTTTTTATATTTTTTACCGCTTTTATTATTCACTAGTATTTAAGGAGTTATTTTGAGACGGGTCACGTATGCGTAAAACCCGTTGAAGATTGTGATGTGTCAAAAAATCATGTCACGTGGACGTGAACATAATTCTCGATACTATACTTATATAAAGTTGCGCAAGCGCGTATTTTGATTTAAAAAAATTGGGACCGCGTCACGCGAACATGTACGCAATTGTTGAAATAATCTAAATCTACTCCTAAAAGCATTTCTACGAGTATTTGATTAAGGCGTTTTATTTAGTAAGAGTGTTTAACCATGGTCAAGCAAATATGTACTTTGGTTCATTTTTGGAATCATACACATGTCACGCGAACGTGTACACAACTCGTGAAGTTTAGTTTATTTGGGGTATCTCTTTAATCCATTAATGTAATCCACATAGCACATTCCAAATCTTAACTTGTAAGCATCAGTCCATTCAAATGTGTTAAAAAATGACCAAGCAAAGAAACCAACTAACCTTCACGCCGAGATCTATGGCTTTTTGAACTGCCAAAATCCTTTGTGGCATCTTTCATTGTGATCTTATATTACGATCAGCCATTCCAGTCTCTGTAACGTGTACATGAGGGTCTGTTGCACTGCTGACATTAACATTGTTTGTAGGAGAGAGATGAGCTGCATAATTTGAGGTGTAGTAATCTAGTCCTATGAAGTTAAAGGGCCCTTTCACCATCTTAGCTTGCTCTAGTGTAAAATTCGGTAACCTTTCTCCCACCATTGTACGCATAATTGAAGGATAATTTCCATACAGAGTTTCAGATTAACGAGAAGGTTAAGGAAAAATAAAGTGCTCAGAATAGTTCAGTCAGCAAGTCATTTCCGATTCAATTCCAATTATATACACTGGTTGTAACAAACATCCCTTTTTTTAAGATTCCAAATAAGAGGCTAGAGAAGCGGAGGTTAGCAGTCAAAGTAGCAAACAACAACAAACTAAGCTTGCAACAACCAGATCTTTTTTACTATAATTCAACTATTAATTCTCACAAAACCAGAAATTCGGCCGGCAACTTGAGCCTGAACAGAAAATGCAGCGGTACCGGAACCTCGCCGGCAACTCGAATGAAACTAGCAACCAACGAACGGAGATTTAACCAAGCTCAATCTCAACAGAAACGCCACTTTTTATGAAGAAACGGGTTGTTTTAAAGTGTTTTGGTGCTGGTTTTGTTTGTTTATTCTTGTAAAGTGACAAGAGTGGTAAGTCGGATCTCTTAGTGGTGCGCTTCATTGGATTTGATAGAACACAGTGTTGGCTGGCCGCTTGCCAGCTTCTCCGGCGATGGCAACGAAGAAACTCGAAAATCTGGTCGATTAAGGAAATTGGGTCATTTTTCTTTTGAAGAAGGCACCAACGTTCATTTTTCTAGTGGGTCTGGCTGCTGTTTTCTTTGAAGGGAGATAAAAAATGAAGAAGAAGGGACCAAACGGCACTGGGTATTGAAGGGGTCGTTCGCGGTAAACACCTCAGAAATGCGACTCCCAACTGGCTCAGACCTTCGCGAACGTGGCTCTAACACACGGACATGATGTAGATGGCCTCCGGCTCCGGGTCACAGCTCAAACCTACACGTCCACCATTCATCATACACGAACGCAAACAAGACTTTCCCCAACACTACGCGAACGCGGACCATTACTCACGAGCGATATGAAAAATGCTAATGTCATCCAAATACACTACGATTTTGCGAAACTTGCCACGCGAACGCGATGAAGGACTGGGACACTGGAAAACATCACAACACAACAATGCCAAAATTAAGAAAAATGATCCGAAAATAATCTAAAACATGCCCGAGCCCCTCGGGACCCTGTCTAAACATACCAACAAGTCCCATAACATAACAGGACCTACTTAAGGCCTCAAAACACACATAACAACATCAAAACGAGGAATCACTGCTCACACAAAAATATATGAACTTTGAACTTTCAATATCCCAAACTCGTGCCGAAACATATCGAATCATCACAGAATGAACCCAAATTTTGCACACAAGTCCCAAATGACATGCAGAAGCTATTCATTTTCCCGGAACCACAATCCGTATCCGATATCCTCAAAGTCAATTTTACGTTCAAACGTATGAACTTTTCAAACCTTCAAATTTCCAATTTTTGCAAAGTTGTGCTGAAACCTTCGAAATAGAGTACTATATGCACTGCTCAGACATCCTCTTTCGCGAACGCTTCAACACCATCGTATTCGCGATGAAAAAAATTATCTTCCACCATAATACACTTCACGTTCGTGGTAAACACCTCGCGAACACGACTCCCAAATGGCTCAAACCTTCGCGAACGTGGCTCCAACTACACGAACGCGATGTAGAAGAACTCCGGCTCCGGGTCACAACTCAACCCTACACGTCGACCATCCATCACACGCGAACGCGAAGATTACTATCGCCAACACTACGCAAACGCGAATAATTACTCACGAACGCTATGAAAAAATGCTAATGCCATCAAAATACATTACGCTTTCACGAAAATTGCCACGCGAACACGAACGCGATGAAGGACTGGGACACCGGAAAATAGCACAAGACAACAATGCCAAAATGAAGAAAAATGATACGAAATCAATCTGAAACACGTTGGAGCCCCTCGGGACCCCGTCTAAACATACCAAGAAGTCCCATAAAATAATAGGACCTACTCGAGGCCTCAAAACACACACAACAACATCAAAATGACGATTCACAACTCAAATCAAAAACTATGAACTTTGAACTTTCAATTTCCAAAACTCGTGCCGAAACAAATCAAATCATCACAGAATGAACCCAAATTTTGCACACAAGTCCCAAATGACATGAAAAAGTTATTCAATTTCTCGGAACCACAATCCGAATCCGATATCCTCAAAGTCAATTTCCGATCAAACTTATGAACTTTTCAAATCTTTAAATTTCCAATTTTTGCCAAGTTGTGCTGAAACCTTCGAAATAGAGAACTATATGCACTGCACAGACATCATCTTTCGCGAACGCTTCAACACCACCGCATTCGCAATGAACAAAATTATCTGCTACAAAAATACAATTCATGTTCGCGGTAAACACGTCATGAACGCGACTCCCAACAGGCTCAAACCTTCGCGAACGTGGCTCCAACTACAAGAACGCAACGTAGTAGGCCTCCAGCTCCGGGTCACAACTCAACCCTACACATTCATAATCAATCATACGCGAACGGAAAGAAGACATGCCCCAACATTACGCGAACGCGGGCCATTACTTGCGAACGTTATGAAAAATTCTAATGCCATCAAAATATATTACACTTTCTCGAAACTTGCCATGCAAACGTGATGAAGGACTGGGACACCAGAAAACATCACAACACAACAATGCCAAAATGAAGAAAAATTATCATAAATCAATCAGAAACATGCCAGAGCCCCTCATGACCTCGTCTAAACATACCAACGAGTCCCATAACATAACATGACCTACTCGAGGCCTCAAAACACACATAGCAACATCAAACTGACGAGTCACACCTCAAATTGAAATGTATGAACTTTGAACATTCAATTTAAAAAACTCGTGCGGAAACATATCAAATGATCACGGAATGAACCGAAATTTTGTACACAAGTCCAAAATGACATGAAGAAGCTATTCCATTTTCCGGAACCACAATCCGAATCTGATATCCTCAAAGTCAATTTCCGTTGAAACTTATGAACTTTTCAAACCTTCAAATTTCCAAGTTTTACCAAGTAGTTATGAAACCTTCGAAATAGACTACTATATGCACTGCTCAGATATACTCTTTCGTGAAAGCTTCAACACCATCGCATTCGCGCTGAACAAAATTATCTGCCACCATAATACACTTCACGTTCGCGGTAAACACCTTGCGAATGCGACTCCCAACTAGCTCAGACCTTCGCGAACGTGGCTCTAATTACATGAACGCGATGTAGAAGGCCTCCGGCTCTGGGTCATAGCACAATCCTACATGTCCGCGATCCATCATATGCGAACGCGAAGAAGAGTTGTCCCAACACTATGCGAACGCGGACCATTACTCGCGAACGCTACGAAAAAAATCTAACACCATCCAAATACACTACGCTTTCGGGTAACTTGCCACGCGATCGTGATGAAGGACTGAGACACTGAAAAACCATCACAACATAACAATGCCAAAATGAAGAAAAATGTTATGAAATGAATCTGAAACACGCCCGAGCCCCTCGGTACCCCAACAAGTCTCATAACATAACATGACCTCCTCGAGGATTCAAAACACACATAACAACATCAAAACGACGAATCACAATGAAATCTTTGATCTTTGGACTTTCAATTTCTAAAACTCGTGCCGAAACACATCAAATCATCATGGAATGAACCGAAATTTTACACACAAGTCCCAAAAGACACGAAGAAGCTATTCCATTTCCAGGAACCACAATCCGAATCCGATATCCTCAAAGTCAATTCCGAAAACACTTATGAACTTTTTAAACCTTAAAATTTCTAATTTTTGCCAAGTTGTGCCGAAACTTTTGAAATAGAGTACTGTATGCACGACCCAAACATCCTCTTCCGCGAATGCTTCAACACCATTGCATTCGCGATAAATTATATGCCATCATAATACACTCCATGTTCGCGGTAAACACCTCGCGAACGCGACTCCCATATGGCTCATACCTTCGTGAACGTGGCTCTAACTACACGAATGTGATATAGAAGACCTCCGGCTCCTCGTCACAGCTCAACCCTATGTATCTGCGATCCATCATACGCGAACACGAAGAAGACTTACCCCAACACTACGCAAACACAGACCATTACTCGCGGTCGCTATGAAAAAATGCTAATGCCATCCAAATACGCTATGCTTTCGGGAAACTTGCCACGCTAACGTGATTGAAGGATTGGGACACCGCAAAAGAGCACAACACAACAATGCCAAAATGAAGAAAAATGATCTGAAATTGAACGGGACCTCGTCTAATTATACCAACAAGTCCCATAACATAAACGGGACCTACTCGAGCCCTCAAAACACACATAACAACATCAAAACGACGAAACACACCTCAAATTGAAGTCTATGAACTTTGAACTTTCAATTTCCAAAACTCATGTCGAATCATATCAAAGAATAACGGAATGAACCCAAATTTTGCACACAAGTCCCAAATGACATGAAGAAGCTATTCCATTTTCCGGAACCACAATCCAAATACGATATCCTCAAAGTCAATTTCCGTTCAAACATATGACCTTTCAAACCTTGAAATTTCCAATTTTTACCAAGTAGTGCTGAAACCTTCGAAGTATAGTACTATATGCACTGCTCAGACATCCTCTTTCGCGAACGATTCAACACCATCGCATTCGCGATGAACAAAATTATCTGCCACCATAATACACTTCACGTTCGCGGTAAACACCCCGCGAATGCGACTCCTAACTGACTCAGACCTACGCGAACATGGCTCCAACTACACGAACGCGATGTAGAAGGCCTCCGGCTCTGGGTCACAGCTCAACGCTACGCGTCCGCGATCCATCATATGTGAACGCGATGAAGACTTCACCCAACACTACGCGAACGCGGACCATTACTCGTGAATGCAATGAAAAAAGGCTAATGCCATCCAAATACACTACGCTTTCGCGAAACTTGCCACGCGAACGCGATGAAGGACCGGGACACCGAAAAATAGCATAGCACAACAATGCCAACATTAAGAAAACTGATCTGAAATCAATCTGAAACATGCCCGAGCCCCTCAGGACCAACAAGTCCGATAACATAACAGGACGTACTCAAGGCCTCAAAACACACATAACAACATCAAAACGACGAATCACACCTCAAATCAAAATCTATGAACTTTGAACTTTCAATTTCCAAAACTCGTGCTGAAACATATCAAATCATCACAGAATGAATCCAATTTTTGCACACAAGTGCCAAATGACATGAAGAAGTTATTCCGATTCCCGGAACCACAATCTGAATCCGATATCCTCAAAGTCAATTTCCGTTCAAACTTATGAACTTTTCAAACAATCAAATTTCCAATTTTGCTAAGTTGTGCCGAAACCTTCGAAATAGAGTACTATATGCACTGCCCGGACATCCTCTTTTGCGAACGCTTCAACGCCATCGCATTCGCGATGAACAAAAATATCTGCCACCACAATACACTTCACGTTCGCGGTAAACACCTCGCTCAAACCTTCTCGAATGTGGCTCCAACTACACGGACGCGATGTAGAAGGCCTTCTACTCCGGGTCATAGGTCAAACCTATACGTCCGCGATCCATCAGACGCGAGCACGAAGAAGACATGCCCCAACACTACGCGAAAGCGGATCATTACTCGCGAATGCTATGAAATAATTCTAATGCCATCGAAATACACTAGGCTTTCACGAAACTTTCCACTTGAACGCGATGAAGTACTGGGACACCGCAAAACAACACAACACAACAATGCCAAAATGAAGAAAAATGATCTGAAATCAATCTGAAACACGCCCGAGCTCCTCGGGACCTCGTCTAAACATACCAACAAGTCTCATAACATAGAAGGACCTACTTGAGGCCTCAAACCACACATAACAACATCAAAATGATGAATCACACCTCAAATAAAATTTTATGAACTTTGAACTTTCAATTTCCAAAACTCGTGCCGAAACAAATCAAATCATCACGGAATGAACCCAAATTTTGCACACAAGTCCCAAATGGCGTGAAGAAGCTATTCCATTTCACGAAACCACAATCCGAATCTGATATCCTCAAAGTAAATTTTTCCAATTTTTGCCATGTTGTGCTGAAACCTTCTAGAAACATCCAAATGCAAATCCGGGCATACTCCCGAGTCCAAAATCACCATCCGAACCTGACGGGACCATCAAAATGCTATTCCGTAGTCAATTTCACAAAAATTCAAACTTGGTGAACTCTTTCAACTTAATGTTTCAACAATGAAATTCATTCTTCCGAACCCATTCTGAATAACCAGAAAACCCAAACTGATGATTCACATAATTCATAATACATCATACGGATCTGCTTTTTCGCGTAAACTACCGAGCAAAGTGAAAATTCTCAAAATGACCGATCGGATCGTTACAACAACTCAGCCCAACTTGGTTCGAAACCATCCCGAAAAATACCCGGGGCCCCTGGGACCACGTCCAAACACACAAACAACATCAAAATCATGAATTACACCCGAATTCAAGCTTAATGAACTCTAGAACTTTAAACATCTACATTCGATGCTGAAACCTATCAAATCATGTCTGATTGACCTCAAAGTTTGCACATAATTCTCTTTTGACATAATGGACCTATTCCAACTTCCAGAATTTGAATCCGACGCTGATATCAAAAATTCCGCTCTCGCTCAAACTCGCAAAAATCTCCAACTTTCAACTTTCGCGAAATGACCCAAAAATGACTTACGGACCTCCAAATCTACATACAGACGCGCTCCTACGACTAGAATCGCCATAATGGACTGAAAGAAGTAAATACATCTTTTTCTGATATAACTAGAACAAAAATAAAGAAGTGGACGGGGATGCCAAGGCCTGCAGATGCCTGCAGGACTACTTGGGTATCTCCGACTGAACTAAAGGCTGCACAACAAAAGATAGGCAAGTATAGCATCAGTACAACCGACCCATCCACTGAGTAAGCGTTGAGCCTAACCTCGGCGAAGTAGTGACGAGGCTAGGACAAGATAATCAAGACAACCTATGCAATTTAATAATATTCGGAAGAAATAATAACAACAAGAATAACCAGTTAAGTACACTATCAATAGCACGCTTTACACGCTTCCTCACCCAAACAATATCAATAGCAGAAGTTTGGAAAGGAAAAATCAACAATATGAATCATAAATCATAACATCCCGGCAAGGGAACAACAGTAAAAACATCATTATCCCGGCAAGGGACACAACTATAACCAATCTCGCTCAACTACATATATTTAC
Source organism: Nicotiana paniculata (assembly GCA_005239505.1). Classification (NCBI taxonomy): domain Eukaryota; kingdom Viridiplantae; phylum Streptophyta; class Magnoliopsida; order Solanales; family Solanaceae; genus Nicotiana; species Nicotiana paniculata. The sequence goes on from ML356702.1 coordinate 18,854, forward strand.
ATAAGATTCCTTAATCGAAAAAATACTCAACAATATCCATTACCAATAATTTCCACCGTATGAACAACCACTAAAGTGAAATGCAAGCTATAACACAGTAAATATCAATGAGAATAACATAATTCATAATTTTCGACTCACCGGCGTGCTTGACACTAACGTATAGGTTCTCGTCGCCTCACTATACGTTGAACATGGTATAAACATATAGCAAATAAGACTCAACACATATTCCCTCAAGCTAAAGTTAGGCCAAACACTTACCTCGACTTCCACGACCAAAATTACGCCTCAATCACCACTTTTTCCTTTTGTACTCGACTACAAATCAATTGTATCTAGGCATAGATATCTCAATAACATCAATAAACGCTAAATAATTCAATTCCAATACTTAATTACATATTTTCTATGATTCTTCCCAAAAAGTCAAAAATCGACCCAGGACCCACTTGGTCTAAACATGAGGTTCGGACCAAAACCCGATCACCCATTCACCCACGAGCCCGAATATGTAATTAGTTTTGAAATCCGACCCCAAAACAAGGTCTAAATTCCAATTATAAAAAAAGCCATAACTCTACCCAAATCCATAATTTTCTACCCTTAAGAACATGATTTAGGCCTATAAATCTAATGGGTGTTAATGGAAATGGAAGAAAATAAGTGTAAGATTACATACCTATTAATTGTAGTGAAGTTCTCTTTCAAAAATCGCCCAATTTGGAGTTTGAAAGAAAAAGTTATGAAATTTTTGTTGAATCTCGTAATAGGTTCTGTTTTTAAATAATTGGGCAGGTTTGCCCTATGTGTTCGCGACAGGGCTAATGTGTTCGCATAGCTACCCTTCCTCCAACCTACGCGATTGCGACCTCAGTGGTGCGTTAGCACTGTGCGAAGCCTACCTAGCCCCCCAGCCTTCCTAATACTCTATGCGCTCGCATCCCACTGTATGCGTTCGCGTAGAGCAAAGATCTTGTGCTCCTCATTCGCACCTGGTGTGGTGCGTTCGCACATGGTAACTCTACCCCCTCCAAGACTTGTGTTGTGCGTTCTCGTAGCATCCCTTGCATCCGCAGAGCACAAAAACTCAGACACCAAAAACTGACCAAAAACAGCAGATTTTTTAGTCTAATAATAACCCGACGCCTATCCGAAACTCACCCGAGCCCTCGAGGCTCAAAACCAAATATGCACATAACCTCAAAAACATCATAAGGACTTACTCGTGTGATCAAATCGCAAAAATAACATCTTAAACAACGAATTTATCATAAAAATCAAACAAAACTTCCAAAACTTTCAAAGTATGAAAATTTCAACCGTGAGTCCGATTCACGTCAAACGACCTCCATTCCTTACAAAATTTTACAGACATATCATAATTATCATATTGAACTTGTATCGGGCTTCGAAAAAGAAATACGGACCCGATACCATAAATTTCAAATATAACCAAATTTGCATAAACTCTTATATTTTCAGTAAAATAATTTATTTCAAAAATTCATTTCTCGGGCTTGGGAACTCGGAATTCGATTCCGGGCATACGCCTTAGTCCCATATTTTCCTATAGACCCTCCGGGACCGTCAAATCACGGATCCAAGTCCGTTTACCCAAAATTTTGATTGAAGTCAACTTAAATTCAATTTTAAAGGCAAAACTAGCATGTTTCTCGGTTTTTCATATAGAAGCTTCGCGGCTATATGCTCGGGCTGTGCACGCAAAATGAGGTGAGATAAAAGGAGGTATTCAAGGCCTCGGAACACCGTTTTGACTTATAAAAAAGGAGAGATGACTTTTGGATAATCACATTCTCCACCTCTAAAACAACCGTTCGTCCTCGAACGGACATAGAAAAGTACCTGAATCCGGGAATAAATGGGGATATCGGCTCCGCATATCGGACTCGGACTCCGAGGTAGTTGCCTCGGAAGGCTGACCTCCCCACTGGACACGAACGGAAGGATAACTCTTCGATCTCAACTAACGAACCTTCCGGTGTAATATGGCGACCGACTCCTCCTCATAGGTCAAATCCTTGTCCAACTGGACACTGCTAAAATCTAACACATAGGATGGATCTCCGTGGTACTCCCGAAGCATAGACACATGAAACACCGGATGCACAACTGATAAATTTGGTGGCAACGCAAGTCTGTAGGCCACCTCTCCCACTCTGTCAAGAATATCAAATGGACCAATGAATCTAGGACTTAGCTTGCCCTTCTTCCCAAATATCATCATGCATTTCATGGGCGATACCCAAAGAAATACCCGCTCCCCAACCATGAATGCCAAATCACGAACTCTACAGTCGGCATAACTCTTCTGCCTGGACTGAGCTGTACAAAGTCTATCCTAAATGATCTTAACCTTATCCAAGGCACCCTGCACTAACTCTGTACCCAACAATCGAGCCTCTCCCGGCTCAAACCACCCAACCGGCGACCGACACCCCCTACCATATAATGCCTCATAAGGAGCCATCTGAATGCTCGACTGATAGCTGTTGTTGTAGTCCAACTCAGCTAATGGCAAGAACTGATCCCCAAAGCCTCCAAAGTCAATCACACAGGCTCATAGCACATCCTCCAAAATCAGAATAGTACGCTCCGACCGTCCGTCCGTCTGAGGATGAAATGCTGTGCTCAACTCAACCCTCGTGCCCAACTCACACTCAACTGCCCTCAGAAATGCGAGGTAAACTGCGTACCTCGGTCAAAGATAATAGAGACGGGCACACCATGAAGGCGAACAATCTCCCTAATGTAGATCTCTGCCAATCTCTCCGAATAATAGGAAACTGCCACAGGAATGAAATGCGCTAACTTGGTCAGCCTATCCACAATGACCCATACTACATCGAACTTCCTCTGAGTCCGTGGGAGTCCAACAACAAAATCCATGATGATACGCTTCCACTTCCACTCAGGAATCTCAATCTGCTGCATCAATCCGCTAGGTCTCTGATTCTCGTACTTTACTTGTTGACAATTCAAGCACTAAGCTACATATGCCACAATATTCTTCTTCATCATCCTCCACCAATAATGCTTCCGCAAATCCGGTTACATCTTTGCGGCGCCCGGATGGATAGAATACTGGGAACTATGGGCCTCCTCTAATATCAACTCACGAAGTCCATCCATATTGGGTACACAAATACGACTCTTCATCCGTAAAACTTCTTCATCACCAACTGCAACCTACTTGGCATCCCTGTGCCAGATCGTATCCTTGAGGACACAAAAATGAGTTTTACTGCCGGTCTCGAATATGATCAAATAATGAAGAACGAGCAACTGCATAAGCTAGAATAATGTCGGGCTCAGAAATATCCAATCTCATGCGTCGATTAGCTAAAGCCTTAACATCCAAAAGAAGCGGCCTCTCTTCGACCAGAATATAAGCAAGACTACCCATACTTGCTGACTTCCTACTCAAAGCATCGGCCACCACATTGGTCTCCCCCGAATGATATAAAATGGTGTATCATATTCCTTCAATAGCTCTAACCATCTCCTCTGCCTCAAATTCAACTCATTCTGCTTGAAAAAATATTGCAAACTCTTCTAATCCTTGAACACCTCACAAGACACACCATATAGATAATGTCTCCAAATCTTCAGCGCGTGAACAATCGCTTCTAACTCCAAATCATGAACTAGATAATTCTTCTCGTGGATCTTCAACTGACGCGAAGCATATACAATAACCTTGCCATCCTGCATCAACACTGCACCAAGTCCAACCTGAGATGCATCACAATACACAGTATATGGCCCCTAACATGTGGGCAAAACCAACACCGCTGCCATCATCACTGCTCGCCTCATACTCATCTGACCACCTAAACTGGGCACCCTTCTAAGTCAACCTGGTCATAGGAGCTGCAATAGATGAAAACCCTTCCACAAACCAACGATATTAACCTTCTATGCCCAAGAAGCTCTGAATCACTGTAGTTGACGTGGGCCTAGACCAATCCTTGACTGCTGAAATCTTTTTGGGATCCACCTGGATACCCTCTACTGATACAACCTGACCCACAAATGCAATTGAACTCAACCAGAAATCACACTTAGAAAACTTAGCATAAAGTCTCGAAGAACGTCTCGAAGGTGATGCTCGTGCTCCTCCCGGCTGCAGGAATAAATCAGAATATCATCAATGAACACAATCACTAAGGAATCCAAATAAGGCCTGAACCCTCAGTTCAGCAAGTCCATAAAAGCTGCTGGGGCATTTGTCAACCCGAATGACATCACTAGGAACTCATAATGTCCGTACTGAGTGCGGAAATTTACCTTAGGGATATCGGATGCCCTAATCCTCAACTGATGGTAGCCAGATCTTAAATCGATCTTCAAAAATACCTTGGTACCCTGAAGCTGATCAAACAAATCATCAATTCACGTCAATGGATACTTGTTCTTGACGACCACCTTGTTGAATTGCTGATAATCTATACACATCCTCATCGACCCATCATTCTTCTTAACAAAGAACACCAGCGCACCCTAAGGCGAGACACTAGCTTTTATCAAGAAAATCCTGCAACTGTTCTTTCAACTATGAAGCGCGTCATGAGGTTCAGGAGTCCGAGATTATTTGCCCTTTTGAGGTGTTCCGACGCGTTCGGGAGGTTTCTTATAGGCTAGCCTTGCCTCCCAACCTAGCAGTATTTCATCTGGTATTCCACGTCTCTATGCTCTGGAAGTATCACGGTGACCCGACTTATTTTTTGGATTTCAGTCCAGTCCAGTTGGACAAGGATCTATCATATATCGAGGAGCCAATAGCTATATTGGATAGACAGGTCAGAAAGCTCAGGTCAAAGAATATTGCATCAATCAAGGTTTAGTGGAGCGATCATCCGGTCGAGGAGGCGACTTGGGAGACCGATCAGGATATGTGCAGTCATTACCCTTATCTTTTCACAACTTCAGGTATGTGTCTATACTCGTTTGAGGACGAACATTTTTCTTAAGAGGGGGAGAATGTGACGACCCGGTCAGTCATTTTGAGAGTTGTCACCCTGATCCCCTAATATCTGCCTTCCCCACTAACATATCTGCTAATGGGACTTGTCATAATGATTAGTTGTGTAATTCGGAGCATTTTTGGACACATAGTACCTATATATGAGTTTAGGCTTTAGAAATCGGACCATAATTGGAAATATGTTAAGATTGATTCGGAATGGATTCCATCTACTCTGTTAGCTCCGTTGGGTGATTTCGGAGTCAGGAGCGTGTTCGGAATGTTTTCTCAAGGTCCGTAGTATATTTAGGCTTGAATTGGCGAAGTAAGAATTTTGGCGATTTCGGCCGATAGGTGAAATTTTGATATCGACCTCGGAATGTGATTACGAGAGTGGCTGTAGGTCCATAATGTCATTTATGAACTGTGTGTAAAATTTAAGGTCATTCGAACTAGTTTTGACGTGTTTCAGCATCGGTTGTGGATTTTTAAAATTTCATAAGTTCTTAGGCTTGAATCTATCCATAATTCTTGATTTTGGTGTTATGTGATATGGTTTGAACGCTCGTCCAAGTTTGGATGAGGTAGTAGGAATAGTTGGTAGGTTCGGTTGAGGTCCCGGGGGCCTCGGATGTGTTTCAGATGCTCAACGGGCATTGTTAGCCTTGTGTAAGGATTGCTGGTTTTATGGTATTAGTGCAGTAGATTTTTATTCATCGCGATCGCGTGAGGGTGTCCACGATCGCGTAGAGTAATTGAGTCCAGGAATGATACTTGTTCATTGTGATTGCAAGAAATGCAACGTGATCGTGAAGGGTAGACAACCTTGGCCTCTGCGTTCGCGTGGGCCTTGTTGCGTTCGCGTAGAAGAAATAAGGCGGCTGGGACTTAAGGTGTTCTTCTACACGGTTGCGTGAAGCCAAACGCAATCGCGTGGATCTAGTGAGCTGAGCATTGCGTTCGCGAATGTATCATCGCGTACGCGTAGAGTATTCTGAGGGCGCGTGTGAGGTTGTGCTTCACGATCGCGACCGGGTGTCCGCGATTGCAGTGAAGAAAAGTGCTGGGTAGAATCTTAAAAACTGAGGGTTTGAGCCATATTTCATATTTTGATCTTGGGAGCTCGGGAAAGTGCGATTTTTTAAGAATTTTCACCTGGGTAAATTGGGTAAGTAATTCCTACTCGGTTTTCACTAATTTCCACAAATCTATGCTTAAATTCATCGTTTAATTTTGAATTTGGGGTTAAAATTTTGGAAAACTTTGATAAAATTCTTAAAATGAGTTTTTGAGTTTTGAGCAAGATTTTGGTATCCGATTCGAGTGAATTTTGCATGGTTAGAATTGTGAGTGAACGAGAGTGAAGAATTTGTAACTTTCACTCGATTTGGAGACGTGGGCCCGGGTGACTTTTTGGGCAATTTTCCTAATTTCGTGTATTAGCCTTGAACTAATTAGCTAGAGCGATTTCTTGCAACGATATTTACATTATGCAATTGAATTGAATAGATTTGGGCCACTCGGAGTCCGGTACTCGTGGCAAGTGCGTGGTTTGAGTTGAGTAGAGCAGTCGAGGTAAGTGGTTTGCGTAACAATGTGTTGGGGACTTCCCCTTAGGTTGTTTTGATAATATTTGTTGTATAGGCCTATACGTGAGGTGACGAGTACGTGCACATGCCATTGTTTCTAAAATTCCATTTTTCCTCCCATGCCACAAATAGTTTCCCTCTTATTTCGCTGTTTAATGTGCTAATTGTGTAGTTTAGATTAGGTAGGTTCATGCCTACCTTTTTTACCTTAAATTTCTATTTGATACTATATGCGCCATGATTAGTCAGTCATATCCTGTGTTTTGCCTGTGAATTTTCTCCTGACCTGTTTAAATAAACCTTATCCGGCATTCATTCGCATTTCATATTTAAATTGGGACTACGGACGTATTCCGGATGCTTTCCCCATGTACAAAATATTTAAATTGGGACTATGGACATATTCCGGGAGATTTTCCCATGTACTGCATATTTAAATTGGGACTACAAACATATTCTGGGAGCTTTCCCCATGTACTGCATATTTTAATTTGGACTATGGACGTATACCGAGAGCTTTCCCCCTGTACTGCATATTTAAATTGGGACTGCAGACGTATCCCGGGAGGTTTCCCCATGTGCTGCATAATCATTTGAAACTACGGGACGGTACCCCGAGATATTTCACTTTGTGATATATATTATGTTGAGCCGTGGATTTTCTTGCTGTAAACTTATATTGTTTTTCTTAAACTGTTTACTATACACATTTCCTATCTTTTGTACTGTTTTAAACTGATTTATTTAGAAATCCGGTAGAACCTTAACCCGACCTCGTCCCTAGTTGACAGGGGTTAGGCTTGGCACTTACTGGGTACCAAATGTGGTGTACTCATGCCCTGCCCTGCACATTTTTTTCGTGTGCAGATCCGGGTACGAGCATCAACCTCGTGGTAAGTTGTTGTTGCTGATTCCGGGAGAGTGCAAGGTATTTCTGCCGCGTCCGCACAATCCTCCGAGTCTCCTTCTATTCTATCCAATAGAAACGTTCTTATCTTCTTTTCTAAATTTCTTTAGAGCTACAATAGTGTTAGAAGCTTGTGACTGTTTGTGATATTCCGGGTTTTGGGAAGTTACATTTTGTACGTGCCAAGTGGCGATATCTCATTAGTAGATTTACTTTATTCTGTCGTTATTTTGTTGTTTCTATTTAATACATTTATCGCAATTAGGCTTACCTAGTCGTAGAGACTAGGTGCCATCACGATGTTTTTCGGAGGGTAAATCGGGTCGTGACAGAAGTAGGAACTATTAATGCAACAACAATTAATAGGCATTCTGATAGATCTCTATCACTAGATAAATATTAGTATAACTAAAAGCTAACAAGTTGTTTGGGTGGTGGTTACATATCGTTTCATAATGTATCGTATTATATTGTATTATACTGTACTATATTGTTTGATGAATATAATGTTTAGATAGATTGTACCGTTTGTCGTTGTTTAATATATTATGCATCAGTAATATGAAGAGTAAACTTGCAATATTATAAAGAAAAATTATGATGGAGAATAAAATTATTATACAAAAAGGTAGGGTAAATGATAAAATAAATTATTTAATAAATAATAATAAAGGGTGAGATGAGAGAAAATACAAGACAACGATGCGACAACATTAAATCGATCGTTATATGAAGTAGCACATTTCGTTGTTACGTCACGACGGATTTAACGATACGATACAATAAAATTTAAGTAACAATCAAAAAAAATATCGTATTTAAAGTAACCTTATGATACAATACAATAGATAACAACCATCCAAACAAGCTGTAACAATTAGTGTATATGTTGTTTTCGACATGCAATCAACCCCAATATTAGTGGTGTTCAAACCGAATTGCAAAATCATAGAAAACCAAAAAGCAAAACTAAACCGACTTGTTAGGTTTGATTTAGTTTGGTATTGAATAAAAACATTCGAATCAAACCAACATATAAATTTATAACTTTTATATATACGTTTAAGGCATTATAAAGAATTTTTCTTTAAAAAATAAATATTTAGGATCCTCTCATGGGATGTAATATTTAATAAAATCAGGAAATGCATCTATTTAATTTACTTTAAAATTTGGATTGTATCATTACTTTCTTATCAAGTGTTATTGAAATTCTTCAATCTCTTTGTCCTTTCATATTCATATGTCAAGATCTATTACATTCTTATATCTTGTCGAATTTGAAATGGTATTCTGATAATATTAAATTAAATCCAAGATATTATTATTTAGGTATCATATTAATTTTTATGTTTAATTATTAAATTTGGTTAACCTTGAAATCGTATATTAACGAAAAATTATTTTTAGATGACAAAGAAAATAACTATCATATGTTATTAAAAAAAAACCCCCATAAAAATGTTTTAATATCATGTATTTGTCAGGTTTTTCAATTTTTACTAAATATATATTAACTTAATCAAAAGTTAATCTATAACATTAAATAAGTAAAATTGCAATAGTATTCATGTAACGAAAAATCCAAAANAACTTTAGGGGAGATTTTCTTTTCTCCTTTTCTGGAGACACGGTTTAAATATATTATTAATTGAGAATCCCCTGCATCTTTCTAATTCTCCTATATATACGTGTCCTCCGAGTTCTTTTTACTCATGCCAAAATCATGATTAGTCTTTTCTTTCTTGAGCCATCTCTTTCATTCTCGGTGTTCGTATTATCAACTTTTTTATGTTTCATTCTCCGTAATGCATAGTTATTCAACCTCATATTCTCCTATTAATTTCTTACTTTTCCACTTTTATTCTCTGATATTACCAATGTTGCGAGGTTGATTAGTTTCGTTCAGGGAAGCTTTCGGGTTGATTTGAACCCTTGATTCTTGACTTAGAAGTTTAGATTTGAAAATGTTGACCAAACTTTGACTTTGTGAAAACGACCCTGAAACTGTGCTTTATGGCTCCGATAGCTTCGTGTCGTGATTTCAGACTTTGCCGTATATTTGAAATTGATTTTGGAAGTCCGTAGGTTGACTTGTGTTGATTTGCCGAAATTTGGCAATTTTAAGTTGAAAAGTTTGACCATAGATTGACTTTTAGCTATCGAGCTCGGAATTTCATTTTGGGACTTGGAATAGGTCCGTTATGGCATTTCGAAGTTGTCTGAAAATTTTGTGTCTTTTAGGGTTGATTTGATAGGATCCAGACGCTTAGTTGTAATTAAAAAATTCATGAAATTTTCTTTGAAATTCATGCGTTTTAGAGATAAATTTGTAGTTTTAGATGTTATTTTATGTTTTGATCACGTGAGCGAGTTCATATGATGTTTTTAGACTTGTGTGGATGTTTGGTTTGGATCCCTGAGGGCTCGAGTGAGTTTCGGATGCTTAGCGGAGTGTTGTTAGAATTGAGTATACTAATTTTTATGCGCCAATATTTGACGAGCGCAACACACATTTAAATTATGCTCGCTAATCAAAGATAGTATAGTATTATATCGTATCCACATGATTTGGATTTAAATATTATTTCTTGTAGTTTCTAGCATGACTGTTATCCAGGAGGATCAACAATTGAGATTTATATGACTAGTAGTTAAATTAACTAAGAATATAAAGCTAATGACTAGTGATTATCGAGATAACGAATAAGCAAATAAGGCTATCAGTGGGAGAAGATAGGGTTTTGTTAAGATAGGCGCAAGATAATTGTTCAGGCTCTAACTCTAGATAATTCTCTTCTAATTTTCTAGTGAGTCTCCCAAATTCACTCAATTATTTCTTCAAACGTTAAGCAGAAACTCCTCTTTCGATAAGTCTTAACCTCACGAGATGAACCAAATTAAGCACCGTGAAGATATGAAAGAATGCGTAGTGAATTGGTCCTTAAGAAAATCGCTTTCGACTATTCTCCTAACTAGGTTTAGTTAATGATTCAATTAGCCTTTTTCGATTACTTAGAAGAATGTATGAACTTAACCAACAATATAATGCAAATATATCACAAGTTATGCCTCTCTCAATTACATAAACTACTGAATGTGGATACAACAATTAAATCTTTCAAAATGGTTCAATGCATAAAATTAGAGTTATAATACACAAAAAACCATCAACACACCAACTCCATCCAACCCTAAAGGGAACTACTCCGTAATTTAGGAGATATTCAATACAAATATAATTAAAGTATAGGAAAACATTGATTTGATCCAAACTCGGGTCTTGAGTGAGGAAGGGATGATGAAATCCTTGTGCTTGCATTCCTCCAACTCCTTCTTAGCTTCCTTAGGCCGAAAGTCCTCTAAAAACATGTTTTTAGTGTATTTATACCAATTAGGAACGAACCTGGATAAAACTATCCTCTTTGAGCCGAAGTGAGAAAACCTACAAAGTTTTTACACTTCATGCGTCACACTATGCCACACAGGGTGTGTAGCATTAGTGTAATTTTATCGGTTGTAAACTCTCTGAACTTAGCTTGTCTGACAAAATATTATACTGATGCTACGCACTATGCCTAGTATTAGTGTATTTTACTGTCAAACCCAAAAACTACAATTCTCTTAACTTCTCAAATTTCTTACGCACGTTTGCACTGATGCGACGCACTGTGCGATGCATTCTGCGAAGACTTAGTACAAATGTGTGTAACCCTTGCAGTTTCTTCCAACTTTCTTATGCCCACGAGCCCTAGACGCAATCCTTGTTTAATTTCTTAGGCTTTTACTCGGACTTCACAGCTCCAAATCATTCGATTTAGCTCCAGGACATCTTCTTAACTCGGAATCATCTCCTATAAAGCAGAAAACACATATAAGTGCAATACACTAACATTCAAGCTCAACTACAAGTAAAATGTAGTAATTTGAGTGCAAACTATGACTAAAACACGTGACTCTAGCCTACCATCAACACCCCAAACTTATCTATTGCTCGTCCTGGAGCAATCAAACTGCACTTCACACAGAGACAACCTTTTTAAACAACTCTACTAACTCATCATACCAAGAATATTTAGAACAGACTAAGCAATCTAACGTAACATCCTTGCCTCGAGATTTTACTCAAAAGTACAACACTTTTTCACAACCCCTTCACTTACTTTAACATAGAAGTCAATGACATTACTTTTCCTCCATGAATCAAGTTCCCTCACACAATAATAGAGAGTAGTTACACACACAATGAAATTTAAGGACAATTAGGAACCCAAGATAGAAAGAATTCACTCACTCGCAGAAATAACATTCATATGCCACAAGAGACGTACCATAGGCTTGCCCATAGTGTAATGCTCTACTTATTGAACTCATATGTGATGACCCGATATGTCATCTTATGTTTGAGAACCTAATTCTGCGATTGGAAGCCTTAAATATATCATTTATCTTTCCTCTCTTTGCGTGCGCAATCCAGACGTATTTTGGGAGAGCTTTTATGTTAAAAACTGAGAAAAATATGAAATTTTATCTTAAAATCCACTTGAATTGACTTCGATAAATGTATTGAGAAAACATACTTAGATTTGTGTTTTGACTATCCCATTGGGTCCGTATCATGATTTGGAACTTTGGCAAATGCGCAGAATCGAATTCGGAAGTCTGTAGCCCGAGTTATCGCATTTTATAGAAATTTCAAAAGTCAAAGGCTTAATGAAATCGAAATATTTGACCGATGTTTGACTTTGGGATATTTTGGTTCTTTATTTTTGTTTTGGAGCCCCATATAGGTCCAATACTACATTCATGACTTGTCTGACAAATTTGGTGAGAAACAGAGTTAATTTGACGTGATTCGAACATCCGGTTATGAAAATAGAAGTTTCAAAGCTCTTGAAAATTTTATTTGATTTGGTGTTCAATTCATAGTACTATGTGTTATTTTGGCGATTTGATCGCGCGAGGAAGTCCGTATGATATTTTTTAACTTGTGTGCATATTTGGTTAAGATCCCCGAGGGCTCGAGTGAGTTCCAGATAGGCTACATATTGAAATTGGACTTAAGAAATGTTGTTGGTGTTTCAGTTCTGGTATAGTACTTGCGAAATCAGGCCTTGAATTTGCAACCTCTAATGGGTTCGAATTTGCGAGATACCCATCGCATTTTCAAAGAGTAGCTGGGCCATATGATGTTCGCTTTTGCGAACAATGCTTCGCATTTGCGAAGGGAGTCTGGTGGGGCAGTGATCACAAATGCGATCAATTGGTCGCATTTGCATAAAGGCAGTGTTCGCATTTGCGAATTTCTCATCGCAAATGCGATGAATGCAGGGATGCAATAGCTGCACAATTGTGATGGTTTCTTCGCATTTGCAGGGTTCGCATTTGCGAACCCCAGGTCGCAAATGCGACATCTACAGCCGATCAAAACTTGACTTATACGGGATTTTTGGTTCATTCTCAAAATTTTCAAAACAAGAAACCTTAGAGGCAATTTTTCCATGGAATTTTATTCCCCAAATTATTCGTAAGTGATTCTAAACTAGTTTCTTTATATCTTTCACTATATTTCCTATGATTTTAACCTAAAATCTTGAGTTTTCATGGTGGAAATCGGGGATTTTTCGGTACAATTAGGGATTTTTGTAAATTGGGGATTTAGACCTCAAATTGATGTCGGATTCCAAAAAAAATTACATAACCGGGCTCGAGGGTGAATGGGTAGTCCAATTTTCGGTCCGAACTTCGTGATTGGACAAAGCGGGCCCGAGGGTGGACTTTTCTTGACTTTTTGAATATTGCCTAAATTGAATTCTTTGCAATTGTGGGTAGTTCATAAGGCTTAATTTGATATGTTTGGTTGGTAAATTTCTAGATTCTAATTTTTCAGAGGTTTGTTTGAGAGGAAAATCTGTGATTGAGCTTTGAGTGGACCTTTTGGAGCGAGGTAAGTGTCGTGGTTAAGCTTGACTCGAGGGAATATGATTTGTTTGCCTAATTACTATTTGTTTTTATGTTGGTTACAACGTATATGTGAGGTGACGAGTACTTAAGTGTTGTTTTGTCGGGTTATAGCATGCGCGTGTGCTTGTTCCATGTAGTTTATTACTTACTTTGATTCGTTATCCATGCTTAGACTAGTGACTTGCTAAATTGATAGTTCTTATTGTGTTTACGGGCTTTTGGTGATAATTGAGTATTGAATCCAAAGTTGAGATTGTTATTGTTGAACCATTGTTGAGGTAAAGGTTGTTATTGTTGTATTCTATCTCACTACTTTATATTTGTTCATTGTGATGTGGTTAGGGAGAGTGTTAAAGCAGGAAGGGTGATGTCGTGCCATATTGTGAGTGTTAATGCACTTAGGGTGATGTCGTTCCATATTGAGAGTGTTAATTCACGAATGGTGATGCGTGCTATGTTATGAGAGCTAATAAATGAAGGGTGATATCGTTTCGTATCTTTGATTTACATTGTGATGTTGAGAGGAAAAGCACGAAGGGTGATGTCGTGCAATATTTTTGTTTCATTGGGTGGTTGAGAGTACAAGCTCAAAGGGTGATGCCGTGCAACTTCTTTTATTGTCTTTAATTGATTTTACTCGTTAGAGGCATATCGGCTATTTTAGTTACCATATTTGGTGTAGCTTTTATATCTTGTTTCCCCTTTAGCATGCTTCTCCTCCTAGTAGTACATGTTTTAATTGTTATTACTATCTTTCTTGTACATATAATGTAATATGTATAGGTTTATTATATGGGTGCCTTGTCTTAGCCTCGTCGCTACTTCTTCGAGGTTAGGCTCAACAATTACGAGTACATGGGGTCGGTTGTACTCATACAACACTCTGCACTTCCTGTGCAGATTTTGGTGACGAACCTAGTTGATCGTGAGGTTAGCAGTTGGACTTGCTTGCCAGGAGACCCAAAGTAGATATGATGGTGTCCGCAGACCCTAGAGTCTCTTCCTAATCTTATTATTTTAATGTTTCTTTTCTTCAGAATAATGTATTTCCTTTTCAGACTCTGTTTGTAGTATATCATAGTAGCTCGTGAGTTGTGACTCCAGATCCTAAATGTATCAGATATTATGGGTTTTACGTTATTCCGCAATCCGTTTTATTTTTTGTTGAGCTTAATTGATCTTGTTATTGAAATTGGTTAAAGTTGAAATTAAAATCCTCTAACGTTAGCATGCCTAGCAAGTAATATGTTAGGCACTATGTCACGACCCAAAATCCATTAAAGGTCGTGATTGTGCCAGACACCACTGCCAAGCAAGCCAACAATAAATACTAAATTTTGTTCTCATCTTAACATATTAGAACTTTTATTTTCTTTTAATTAAACAGTAAAAGATGGGATTTACAGAGTAAATAATAATATTTTAGAACAATTTAAATACAATGCAAACCTTGATTGCCCCCAAACCCGGTGTCATACGTGCATGAGCATCAACTAGGAAATAAAATAAAATACAACATCTGTCCGCAATAAAAATTTGGACTAGAAAGAAAATATAAATACTCTGAAGGAGACTCTGCTGTTTGCGGGTCGTGATAAGGAGTGCAGCTCACCTAAGTGTCTGCATGCATACACGCCTGTGCTCGCACAAGGCTTCTAAACATAATTGAACCTGCACAAGAATATGCAGCAAGTGTAGTATGAATACGTAAATCAACGCATACCCAGTAAGTATCCCGTCTGACCTTGAAGAAGTAGTGACGAGGGATCGACTCCGACACTCACTATGGGCTATCATTAAAATGTTGATATTATAATTAGACATGAATTATACGAAAAAGCTGAAGGCTCAATAATGACGCTAAAGAAAATACCAGCTTACTCTAAACATCTGAATCCTTTCCTACTCATCTAAGCTCATGACATTCTCGTCAACACCAAACTGCAACCTTGATCCTCAACTTTCTAATTTCCTTCCGCTCACCTCACCTATCCTTCCAATACGCGAAAGCACAAGAATTCTATCATAACTCCTGAACCACTAACATGTTACACACTTCATCATATAGAAACCTTTCACTTACTCATTTAAGGAGAACCATTGCAACATGTGACTGAATTCCCATAACTGCAGAAAAATACTAACCTTGAGTAGCGGTCTAAACCACCATAATTCGTCCGGGATCCATCCACATATACAGGCCATAACACTCGAATTCCTCCATATAAAAATCCATTACAGCGGCCGTCAAGCCTTGCACTTACCTCCACAAATCACATGCATAACTTAACACGCTGAAGGAACTGATCATTGCCAACATCATGTCAATTCAACCGTTGCTAACTGAACCAACTTCTTCAAATTTACTCTAGATACTCCTTAGAAATAATAATGGCTCCTTTCTCAATATAACGAACTCAATTCGCATTCATCCTGAGTGACCCGATTTCACGAGACCACATTGTTCCCAAAACTCACGATCCATCTTATACCCTCTTTGTGCGCATATTCATGTCTTCAACTGGTACACCCATTCTAATAATTTCTCCATGAATACGAAGTCATTTTCTCTCACTCTTCCAATCCTACACCGCAGACCGAAGATAACATAAAACACTCCAAGCCCCATTTCATAATCCACTGCAACGCTCGATATTTAACCACACTACAGACTCGAAATTCTTAAGCATTGCACCTTAACCTTTGAATCCTCTAGGACAGTTGATGATAGTCACCCACTCTTACTTTGTCCCAAATATAATAAAATTCTAAGTCCCTTATAGCACATGAACACCCTCTCAAAGAAGCACCCGGTTAAATCACCTTACTTGCAACTCACCTCTATACGAAGCATAAATCTTGAGTCTTCCTAAGGCCTGAACAAGAATCGATAAGGCCAATTATAGCGCACATTCCTCAAATCCTTTGCTCAAATCACCTCTAATGTCTTCTTTCGTTAATCATAATAACCCACTAATACATCGATAACCAGAAACCGCAGAAGTAGACAACCACGCAATCCAACCATAGACGGTGGGGCTCTCCCACTTAGCTTGAAGCTATCATTTCATAACTCTGGAACCCACCAAGATTCCTTATCCCCTACTGACATGATCTTGCAGAATCAACCCGCAAAATTTCTCGAGACCTTTCGGTTAAACAATTCATCAACGCTCTGAATCATGAGCCACATGCACATATTCAACCTCTTCCTGGATAGTCAATATAAATTCATCGTAGGAGCTTCGTCAACACCACGCAACCGATAACCTGCTCACAGGACACAACCCACCCATGGAATCTCCATGCCGACATCATCCAACAATGCTGCAATGAGTACAATTACTACGAAATCAGTAACTCATCCTGAGCCTGTGCTCATTCATCAACTGTACAGGTCAGTTCACTCCTCATGGATATCGACTAAAGGTGCGATAATACATCCCAAATCCGAAGTCATGTTGTATCCTTATCCATATCACGCAACTTCTTTCTGTCGTATCCCATCTCCCGCCGTATAATATCAAATATTCTAAATTAAGCCCGTAGACCGAGTCACTATCCACAATGAATCCCAAATCACTCTAAACCTTCTCAACGCGTGCAGTCCTCCTACCGCAGAACCTATATGCCACTCTACCACTTTTGTCAAACTCACTCCTTTAAGAAACTGCTCGACTCCTGTTTCTCACACTTGGCCTTCTAGAAGTTTATCCACTTCAAGACACCTCCCACATGTCCTTCCTCATCCTTTGGTGCCAAGTTGTTGCCATAAGTAAAAATCCATCTATGTAGCACTTGAACAAATAGATTTTTACCAACATTAAACCTCTACGAAGATCAGCTTCCTCGAGCCGAAATTGCTAAACTCCACTACCTTTGACAACCGATTCCCCGACACCATCTCACACTAATCTGCCCCCAAGGCAAATCGATGAAGACCATAAACACAAGCGAACCCTAATGCGTTTCAACAAGGACGACGACACCATATCACATATAAAAATTTCCACCACGCTTGAAAATGCTTAGTCTCGTCACTTCATCAATCCATACATGAACATTCATAGTCCGATTGCTTTTCCTTCCCGAAAAAATAATACTAAATCTCTGAATCATACACTGAGTAAACCTCCTTCAAAGTCATTAACTTCTTCGATGCACAGACAAGAAACCTACCATTACATCAACAATGTGCGATAGCAATGCACGAACCGTCATAACAATCAATGCCAAATCTCAAAACCTTGGGTAGTACTGATACGAAGCTGAAATGACATAACAACCTTCCGCATGGCGTCGCCAATAGCCTAGTCAAATACGCAGGGAGAAATATATTGAACCACACCTGTACAATTTAAATTCCTCGATTCCCAATTTATAACAAGCGCTTCACGCCGCGTAAGATTGAATAGTAAGGAAATGAAGGCATAAGCCTCAAAGGGATCAAATCGGATGATAAGGAATAAAGAAGGGAAGTTCTCCTAATAGCCTTGTAGCCTCTCGAAAATAATTATAGCATCTCTGAACCGTTCCACAAGACTTTACTAGAGTTGCTCATGACTCGTGAGACCTACATGAACCTAGTGCCTGATACCATGTTGTCACGACCCAAAATTCATTAAAGGTCGTGATGGTGCCAGACACCGTTGTCAGGCAAGACAACAATAAATACTAAATTTTATCCTCATCTTACCATTTTAGAAATTATATTTTCCTTATAATTAAAAAATTAAAGATGGAATTTACAGAATAAATAATAATATTTTACAACAATTTCGATACAGTGCAACCCTTAATTTCCACAAAACCTGATGTCACAAGTGCATGAGCATCAACTAGGAAATAAAATGAAATACAATAATCTGTCCGAAATACAAATTTAGACAGGAAAGAAAATATTGATACTCTGAAGGAGACTCTGCTAGCTGCAGGTAAGGAGTGTAGCGCACCTAAATCTCTACATGCATACACGCCTCTGCTCACACAAGGCTGCTAAACATAATTGCACCTGCACAAGAATGTGAAGCAATTAGTATGAGTACGCAAATCAATGTGTACCCTGTAAGTATCCCGTCCGACCTCGAAGAAGTAGTGACGAGGGTTCGACTCCGACACTCCCTATGGGCTATCGTTAAAATGCTGATATTATAATTAGACATGAATTATACGAAACATCTGAAGGCTCAATAATCAAGAAGTGGAAAACCATATCTTTTTTTATTTAGGTAATCTACATTTCTGGTTTCGTCGTTTAACAATTTATATCTCAAGTCAAGGAACCAATATCAATTATTAGTTCCGACGATCTATCATGTGCAAGTCATGTCGAGGTCGTACGGCCCATTCCAACATGTAAACATAAATTGTGCACTGTCGAGGTTCAGCCCGCTCCACGAAAGAAAAACACATTCAACAATAAATCAAGAGTTCCGTAAGGAGAGACTATCAAAGGAAATGCTAATTTTTCATGTAACGGTCAAGAAAAATGAAGTTTAATCTTTTAAAAATTCCTTTACCAAGTTCAATATGATTTAAGAAATTTAAATTAACAATAAGGTTGCAAATATCACAAGTATAGCATGATTTGGGTCATAGACTACCTAGACTTAAGCATAATAGTAGCTACCCACAGACGCTCATCACCTCGTGCGTACATAAGACCCCACAAATAGACGCACATATTGAATTATTTCACATATGGGGTTAATGTAATGACACAAATCCTAATCCAGGTCGCGATGGCGCCCAACACTGTTGTCTGACAAGCCGACACTAACTATATAGCGAGTCTAGTTTGTTTTCTATTGAATGCTTTTCTTATCTCATAATAATTTAGCCACAAAGCATGGAATATAACACAAATCAAGGAAATTAAGTTACGACGACCAAAAATCAACCTTAATCAATTACATCACCAAAAGAATAGTCTACCAAATGTGCGTGCCAGGAACTAGTGTCACAAGTCTATATGCATCTAGTAGAGTAGAATCAAAAGAATAAAATAACTATCATAGTGTCTAAGGGGAGATAGACCGAATAGCAAAACAGAGACTCTAGAGTGCTACTAAACGGTATTAAGAGAAGCAGCTCACCATGAAGCCTCGAACCACGTGAAATCGGGGATGAGCTCCGGACTGGTAAGCAGAAGCACCTGCCTCAGAACTTGTACAGTTAAGTACAAAAGCGTAGCATGAGTACATAAACAATATGTACCCAGTAAGTATCCAATCTAATCTCGAAGAAGTGGTGACGAAAGGTCGACTTGACGTTCTCACTAGGTCCAATCCGTATATTTAGATGTATAATTCGACATGAATAACAAGTATACATGAATAGTAAAACAATGAATGACGAGCATACTCACAAAACCTATTTACGTGGAAAATAAGTTAAAAGTAAAAGTTATGAAGTATATCAAGCAGGTAGCTTGCGCAATAAAGTGTCAAGGAGTACAGTCTGAGCCAACATAAAAATAAATGTGCATTGCCGAAGGGTCGAACGACGCGAACCATAGATGCATCTATTAACCTTCCGTGGCGTATGGCCTGCTCCCATGAGAGTAGTGGAAAGAGTCATTCCGCTCACGGAATATAAATTTGCGAAGCGGTCACACATAAACATAACATTTTTCTTTACATCCTTTTCCAAAATAACAATTCGTTTGAAAACATTAAGCTCTAGGATTTCTTGAAAACAAGCTTTTGTAAAAGGAAATTACAAGGCATACAATTCAATTAAGGGAATTCACAAGGCATGGAGTGAACCTAACTACCCGGACATAAAAACAATAGTCACTAGGCACGGACTCTCGTCACCTCGTACGTACGTAGTCCCCACAAATAATGACACCTAGTTAATTACTTCACCAATGGGGACAATTCCCTCTTACATGGTTAGAAAGGAGACTTAGCTCGTTTCAAGCGTACTTCTCGGGTCAAGAATGCGTTTAAATCTCCATATTCGTCGCCCAAGGACCCGAAACTAGCCAAACATTATATAAATAAATCAATCTATGCTCAAAAGTCCAAAATTCCCCTATTTAAATAATTATCTCAACCTAGTTTGCAAAATCCTGAAATGTACCTCCGAGACCACATGTTCGGATTCCAGAAATTTTCAAGGGAAATAGTTACCCATAACCTAATGATCAATATTATATAGTTTTTGCATGATTCCATAACAAATTTCTTATTTATAACTTATTTTTCTCAAATCCCTAAGTTTTTACTCTAAACCATGATTTCCACAGTTTTTGGTGTGTTAATCTACCCAAACCTCAAGTATAAATCTCACTTTCAAGTAGGAATTAACTTACCTCACGATGGTAGGTCAAATCTCCATTTTGAAATCTCCCCAAATCGTCCAAAGATGAAGAAAATGGCCTAAAATGCTTAAATCCCGCACTTAAAACAACTTCACTGCCTTCGTGACTTTCGCACCTGCGGCTCGAGGACCGCACCTGCGGCTCGAGGACCGCACCTGCGGCTCGAGGACCGCACCTGCGGTCTCGCATCTGCGAGCTAGTGTCCGCACCTGCGAAAGAGGAGAAAATGTCTAGGCATCGCACCTGCAGAATGGAGCCCGCATCTGCTGCTCCGCAACAGAGGTCTTGCACCTGCGGCTGATCTTTCGCAGGTGCAGTCGCACCAGACCTGGTGCATTAGCAGCTCTTTTTAAGCTTGGTTTGCCTTGCGTGATGTCCGAATGGCATCCGGGCCCACCCGAGGTCCCGTCCAAATATACCAACAAGTACTAAATCATAATACGGACTTTCTCGATCCTTCAGAACGTCCGAAACAACACCAAATCCCAGAATCATACCTCAAAACCTACTAAATCCAACTTAAGAACTTTAAGTTCTTGAATTCACTTTCAACATGACAAAACATACCTATACTACTCGGAATAACATCAAATTTTCCGAGCAAGTCATAAATGAC
The DNA here is from genome assembly GCA_005239505.1 of Nicotiana paniculata. Classification (NCBI taxonomy): domain Eukaryota; kingdom Viridiplantae; phylum Streptophyta; class Magnoliopsida; order Solanales; family Solanaceae; genus Nicotiana; species Nicotiana paniculata. Next base: position 40,244 of record ML356702.1, read on the forward strand.
ATGAGGGAACTATTCCCGGTCTCGAAATTCCGCTTGGACCTCAATAACAGAAAAACACGTTCCAAACCTTAATTTTTGAACTTAAGGAATCATGTTTCACTATTTCACGCCGAAACGCTCCCGGGTCATCAGAAACCGTTTCCGAACGTACGCCCAAGTCCGAAATCATGATACCAACCTACTAGAACATTCAAACCTCTATTCCGGGGTCATTTATCAAAAATGTTGACCGAAGTTAAACTTGGCCTTTATGGCCAACCTTAAGGAAGTGAGTAATCCTATACCACCCCAAACTCCTCCAAATCCCGAACCAACAATCCCCGCAAGTTATAAATCAGTAAAAGCAAATATGGGAAGTCTCAATTAGGGCAAGGGGTTCTAGAAAACCAAACGACCGGTCGGTCGTTACAGTTAATTCTCTCTTACAAGGTTATAAAGGAGACTTACCTCGCTCCGAAGTTCCATCACCGTCTCCCAAGCCCTTCTTAAAACTCAAACCAATTCCCAATGCTGCAAAACTAGTCAATAAATGTGCAAATCCATAAATATACACTCTAATACGTATTATAATCCGCTCAAAAAGTCGATATAAATCACTAAAGGGCCCACGTGCCCGGATTTCGAAAATTTTCGAGGATAAACTTTAACAATTACCTCATGAACTCAAATATATAATATTTTTCCAAATTTCTTGTACAATTATGTGGTGAAAATAAAAAAATACTAATTTCTAGGTTTTCTACCAAAAAGCCCACATTATCTACAAATTTCCATCTTTAAATCCTTATACAAACCATATTTTTAACTTATAATGAGTGGGAATCACATACCTTGTGTTACATGATGAAGACACCTCAAAATCGCCCAAGAACCGAGCTCCAAAATCCCAAATGAAAATGAAGAAATGACCAAGTCGATCCCTTTATGTTCTGCGCAGTTTTCGCTTACGCGAATGACTTAACCGTATTTTTGGTCCTACTTTTGCGGATCTCCTATCACTTTTTCGACCTAGGGCTTCCAGCCCATTTCCCCATTTGCGGTCCCCATGCGCATCTGCTGATATATGTCCGCACCTGTGCCCCTAGGCCATCTCTCTCATTCTCGCACCTGTGACGCACCTCCGCATCTGCGACCTCGCAGGTGCGGACAACCCTTCGCACCTATGATCATTGCACAGCTTCACCCAGACTGAACCTGTGACCATTTCCTTGCTTCTGTGTTCACGCACCTGCAGTCAAACTTGCGCATGTGCGATTACACCCGAACTGGTTCACTTCGGCCATCTGATATCCATCCGACCTCCCCCCCCCCCCCCCCCCCCCCCCCCCCTCCCCCCNACAAATCTCACCCCAATTCAAGCTTAATGAACTTTAGATCTTCAAACTTCTACATTCGATGTCGAAACCTGTCAATCTCATTTGATTGACCTCATGTTTGCACACAAGTCACCTTCGACATTACAGACCTACTCCAACTTCCGGAATCAGAATCCGACCTCGATATCAAAAGTCCACTTCCGGTCAAACTTCTCAAAAAAACCTTCAAATTTCTAACTTTCGCCAAATCACCCCAAAGTCACCCACGGGCCTTCAAATCCACTTCCGGACATACGGCCAAGTCCAGAATTATCATACAAATTTGTTGGAACTTTCAAATCCCGATTCCAAGGTCGTTTACTCAAAAATCACACTCTAGTCAATTCCTCCAACTTAAATCTTCTGTAATTAGAATTCTCTTTCCAAATCAACTCCGAACTTCCCGAAATTCAATTCCGACCACGCGTACAAGTCATAATACCTGAAGTGAAGGTGCCCAAGGCCTCATACTTCTGAACGACGCGCTAGAGCTCAAAATGACCGATCGGATCGTTACACGCTATCACAGTCCCGGCGGTGGGAATTTTGGGTCGTGACACATTCAGTTAAGGATAAAGTAGGACTTTATTTGGTTGTAATGTAGGCTACGGGATGGGTAGGATATATATATATATATATATNAACGTACATTGACATGAAGGTGGAGTCACAGTTAGACATAAGTGTGGGGTTTGAATTGCTATTGTATATATATTAAAGTGCTTAGGGAGGTGTAGTCCCTATATATATATATATATATAGGGACTACACCTCCCTAAGCACTTTAATATATATACAATAGCAATTCAAACCCCACACTTATGTCTAACTGTGACTCCACCTTCATGTCAATGTACGTTAACTCCCACTTCTTTAAGCACAAATATATCGAGAGTTACCACTATCAAGGAATATTTTTCACAACAATACAACTACTTTTTTTTCCTTTTCTTTTTCAATTCAAGTGGCTCTTACTCTTTCAATACAATGCACATTTCTCCTATTTCAGTAGTTCCACTCAAAATCCAAACAACAATCCCACACTTTATTTTTTACAAAGTTCATAACAAATTCAAGTACTATCGAGAGGTAAAAGTTTCAAATAGATGGTCAACCCAAACAAACGAGTAAGTCTTGTAATGTGGTTACCAAAGAAAAAAGATAACAGGCTCAAAGGAGATAAGTAAGATACATAAGAATTAGATGGGTAAAAGTATACACTGGCAAAGAAAAGAAACGCCTATATCACCTCTAAGACTGATTAAAATTACTATTTCGCTTTGCATACACACATGGAAAGTTCTAGACATCAAATGCAATGCACAGAATAACACAAAACCTCACACACACATCGCACTTAACTCACTTAGGACCAGATCTATCCCGACTCTCTAGTCAAAGCAGTTATGCAGAGTCACAATCAAATATTTTAAGGTACCTAACATTTAGTCAAGAACTGAGCCTAGGCGTCACAGCTAAGGCACTCACTACTCTCAAGACACAACAACGTCAAGAAAAGCCATCTCCATTTAACACCAGCACGAGACTTCCTTATTCCTAACAAAAGAAAAATTAACTACACCCGATTCAAGAAAAACCGTTGGAAAAGAACCGCGGCACAAAGAAAAACCAAGGGAAATTATTACACTACCTAAAAAAATAAAAAATAAAAATTTCTTCGACTTTGATCCCTCAAAAAAGACAGTCGAGGAATTCCATCATCGGAAAAGTAAAAAAAATACTCCAATTAAAAGAAACGAAAACACACACACATTTATATATTTACATCCCCCACCCACCACTTTAACTTTTTGCATGTCCCCATGACACACACACAAAAAGCAAGAGATAAAGGAAACTCACTTTAATTTTTTTCGTTTTCGAGCACTTATGAACTCAACCCCTAATTCTGAATTAATTCTTCATTTTTGTTCTTTGGAATTCTTTATGGAGCACATAAGGCCAAAGTACTTTGCGGGTAGCAACAAAATGCAGTCTTTTCTTTCTTTCTTGGTCTTATTCTGAGCGGTAAATTGTTCTTGCATGATGATCCTCAACTTGAATTTGCATTCTTTCACACCATCCATCCATGCATATTCCTGTAAATCCCAAAAATAAAATCCACATGATCAAAGTTAGAATAAGAAAACAAAGAAGCACGGACATGTGAATATTCATGTGGCATGTCCAAGACCAATTGTTTCTCATTCTGTTGCAGTATAGGATGTAAATATGATAAGGCGGATGAGGGTTTGAACTGCTCTGTTATTGCTTCACAATCAACCAAAACCTCATCTTTAATCTTCTCAATTGAATCAGGGTCTTCTTGCAAAGTGGGAGGTTCTCTCTGTAGATGCTGATCCTCTTGGGTAGGCTCATTCTCATAGGGTGTTTCCTCCATACATTCACCATCAGAATTCAATGAGCATTCTGAAAGTATATTTACTATTTGACTTACTTGCATTGTTAGGCTCTTAATGGCTTCGGAAATTTGTGCGAGTCCTTCTTTATTTTGTATAAATCTTTCTTCAACACTATTCATGAACTTATACAAAAGCTCTTCTAAACTACCATTCTCCTCTTGAGGTGTTTGTCTCGCTTCGCTTTTATTCTAGTTATAATAAGGGTATTCATCCCAATCAGAGTTAAAATTGTGCCCATATGAAACCTCATACATGTACGGACTAGACATAGGGTGAGACTTTTCAAAATATGATCCATATGAGGAATATTTACCTGCTTGATAGTAAACCCATAGATAATTTCCATCACATTTAAAGAAAATAGCAGACTTGTGATAGTGTTCAGTTGCTAACTATGCACCTGTTTTCATATATTGGTTGTACTCAATCTTCAACAATAATTAGAGTTCAATATCAGGAATATTTTCTTCAAGTTTTCTTCCTAACACTTGTTAGGTACTACAATATAATTGTTCAGGATCTAACTCTAGGTAATTCACTTCTAATGTTCAAGTGACTCTGTCGAATTCACAAAATTATTAGTTCAAACGATCAGCAAAAACTCCTCTCTCTATAAGTCTTAACATCACGCGAAGAACCAAATTAAGCATTGTGAAGATATGCAAGAATGCATAGTGGAATGGTCCTTAGGAAAATCTCTTTCGATTATTCCCCTACCCAGGTTTAGTCAATGATTTAGGTAGCCTCTTCGATTACTTAGAAGAATCTATGAACTCAACCAACAATATAATGCAAAGATATCACAAGTTACGCCTCTCTCGATAACATGGCTAGTGAATATAGATGCAACAATTAAATCTTCCTAAACATTTCAATACATAAAATTAGAGTTATAATCCACAAACAATCATCAAAACACCAACTCCATCCAACCTAAAGGGAACTACTCCATAATCATGGAGAAATTCATCACAAATATAATTAAAGTATAGGAAAACATAGATTCAATCCAAACTCTAGTCTTGAGTGAGGACGGAATGATGAAATCCTTGTGCTTGTGTTGTTGCAACGCTTCCTTATCTTCCCTAGGTCAAAGGTTCTCTAAAACTGTATTTTAGTGTATTTATACCAAGTAGAAACGAATTCGGACGAAACTACTCTCTTTGAGCCGACGTGGGAAAACCTACAAATGTTTTACACTTCATGCGTCACACTATGCCACGTAGGGTGCGTAGCATTAGTGCAATTTTCTCGGTTGTAAGCTCTCTGAACTTAGCTTGTCTGACAAAATTTTGTATTAATTCTACGCATTATGCCATGCACTATGCCTAGCATTAGTGTATTTCTTTGTCAAACACAAAAACTACAATTCTCTTAACTTCTCAAATTTATGACATACATTTGCATTGATGCGACGCATTGTGTGAAGCATTAATATATATGTGTGAAACCCTTGCGCTTCCTTCCAACTTTCTTATGCAACTTTGGTCAACAAGCCCTAGACGCAATCCCGATTAAATTCCTTAGGCTTTTACTCTGACTTCACAGCTCTAAATTATTCGATTTAGCTCCAGAATATCTTCTTAAGTCAGAATCATTTCATTCAAAGCAAAACACCTAATATGTGCAATACACTAACATTCAAGCTCAAACACAAGTAAAATACAATAAGTCGAGTGCAAACAATGACTAAACACGTGATTTTAGCCTATAATCAAGAGGCCTCTCATCTCACATTTGCGAGATTTTGGTTCACATTTGCAAAGGTAGGCCAAGACTGTTGGTGTCACGACCCAAATCCGAATCTAGGTCGCGATGGCACCCAACGTCGAGGTTAGGCTAGCCAACTTATTTGTCTAGTGTATCCCATTAAATCTTACCAAACATTATTTAAAATACTTAAGTTCTTGTCGCGAGCATGAGAAAAAAAAGGATTTCAAGCATTAAAGATGATTTAACTGAGACGACCAAGAATTAAGTGGTTAAATAGATACATGCCCAAAAGAATAGTCTACCAATGTGTGTGCCAGGAAGTGGTGTCAAAAGTATACAAGCATCTAGTAAAAGGAATCAAAAGAATACATCTATCCTACTGTCTTAGAGGATATAGATAGAATAACACAAAAAGCGGGAGACTGCAACGTGCTGCTGAATGACATCAAGGGAAGCATCTCACCATGGAACCCCTAAATCGCGAGGAGTCAAGAACGTGCTCGGAGCTGACAACTAGATGAACCCACCTTAGAACCTGTACGATTAAGTACAAAAGTGAAGCATGAGTACATAAACATCATGTACCCAGTAAGTATCCAGCGTAATCTCGATGAAGTAGTGACAAGAGGTCGACTTGACACTCACTATGGTCAAAAAAATTTAGTTAATCATAAGGTTAACCATGAATATCAAAGCTGAATATGAATAAAGACAATAAATGAAAATTCTTTCCAGGTGCCAACTCCTGTTAAACATATACAAACCTATTCTTCAAGGCCCCTTTTCTTTTTTTTTTAAATGGTTTATAATCACCAAAAATACCAAGCAATTTAACATGCGCACAACATGTCAAGGACACATGGCTCGATCCAAGAGAAAATTAAATGTGCACTGCCGAAGGGTCAAACAGATCGAAGCATAGATACATCTATTAACCTGCCGAGGCGAACGGTCCGCTCCCACGAAAGTAGTGGAGGAAAATCACCCGCTCGTGGAATATAGTTGCGAAACGGTTTCACATTAACATAGCACATTTTTCTAAATTAAATTTTCAAATTAATAACTTACTTGGAACCCTTAAATTCTTAAGATGTTGATGTAAACTTTAACTCAATGATGACCGCGCATATAAATCAATTAGCAATGTTCACGAGGCATGGTGTAAGCCTAAACTACCCGGACATAACAAGAATAGTCACTACACACGGACCCTCGTCACCTAGTGTCTACGTAGTCCCCCCATAATCACTCACATAATAAATTATTTCACCTATGTGGACAATTCCCTCTTACAAGGTTAGAAAGGAGACTTACCTCGTACCAAGCCTACTTCCCGATTCAAGAATTCGCTCAAGCCTCCGAATTCGACGCCCGACAACTCGAAACTAGCCAAACATTACATAAACTAGTCAATCTATGCTCGAACGCTCATAATTCTACCATTTAAGCGGTTACCCAAACCAATTTATGAGATTCTTAAAATTCACCCTCGGGCCCACATGCTCGGATTTTGAAAATTCTTAAAGAAAGTTGTTACCCATAACCTAAGGGTTAATAATATATGATTTTTTCTAGGTTCCATAACTTATTTCGTGGTTAAATCTCATTTTATTCAAAACCCTAGGTTTCACCCTAAACCCATAATTTTCACTAATCTTTGTCTGTTAATCTACCCAAAAACTAAGTAATAAATTCACATTAAGTAGGAAATACATTACCTCAAGGTGCTAAGTCGAAATCTCTGTTTTTGGGAGCTCCTAAATCGCCCAAAGTGTGATAAATGCTCTCAAATGAGAATAAGTCTCGATTTAAGACGAACTCACTGCCTTTAGTCATTCCGCACCTGCGGTTCGTGGACCACACTTGCGGACCAGTGTCCGCATCTGTAGAAAGGGGAAGGGCTGGCATGGATCGCACTTGCGGAAGGAGTCCCGCACCTGCGGCTCTGCTTATGCAAAGAAGGGACCACATATGCGTATCTTGGGCATCCCCTCGATGGCCGCATCTGCAAGGCTTCGACCGCAACTGCGGTTTCGCACCTACGGCTACTAAATCGCAGGTGCGGTCACACAAGATCTGGTGCACCAGCATCTCTCTTTGAGATGGGACTCGCCTCGCGCGATGTTTGAATGGCGTCCGGGGCCCTAGAGGCCCTGTTCGAATATACCGACAAGTAATAAATCATAAGACGGACCCGCTAGAACAAACGAAACGCCCGAAACTGCATTAAATCTAAGAATCGTACCCCAAAACCAACTAAACTCAACTTAAGAACTTTAAGTTCTTGGATTCACTTCCAATATGCCGAAACATAACTATACTACTCGATATGACACCAAATTTTGCGAGCAAGTCATAAATGAAACTATGGGACTGCTTATAGTCTTAGAATTTTTTTAGGACCTTGATATAATTAAAACACGTTCCAAACCCCAATTTTTTTTGAACTTCAAGGATCACATTCCACTATTTGGCGACGAAACGCCCCCGGATCCTCCGAAACCCGTTCTGAACATACACCCAAGTCCGATATTATCATACGAACCTATTGTAACCTTCAAATACCGATTCGAAGTTCATTTACTTAAAACGTTGACCGAAGTCAAACTTGGCCTTCAAGCCCACCCTTAAGGAACTAAGTGTTCCAATTCTACCCCAAACTCATCAAAATTCCAAAACCAACCAGCCCCGCAACTCATAAATCAAATAAAGAAAGTACAAAAAGTCTTATTCAGGGGCACGGGGTTCTAGAAAGCAAAACAACCGGTCGGGTCGTTACAGCTAGGTTCGCATTTTTTAACCCATATTTGCATTTGCCATAATTACCTAGGAAGAAGCTGGTTTTCTTTTGCGATTGACCTGGTCAAATTTGCGGAGGTCCAGGGTTCATAAGTTTTCACCGCAATTGTGATGATAGTACAGATGAAAGGATCTTCACTTTTGTGGGGGATTATTCGCATTTATGGGCTTCGCAATTGCAATTCATGGGTCGCATTTCCGACATATTCGATTGGACAAATAGCTAAGGGACGTGATGTAACACCCCGGTTGGTCGTTTCGAGAGTTATAGACCTGTGTCCCCCATTTCTGCTTCCTTTTGTGTTCTTCAGCTATATTATGACATGTCGGGTTAGTTGGTTCGGGTCCATAGTGGTTTTGAGGTGGAATGAGACACATAGTCTCTTATTTAGAAGCTTAAGTTGGAAAAGTCAACTGGATGTTGAATTATGTGTAAAAGACCTCGAATTTGGATTCTTATGGTTCGGGTAGCTCCCTTAGGTGATTTTGGACTTAAGAGCACGTCTAGAATGTAATTTGGAGGTTTGTGGTAAAATTAGGCTTCAATTGGCGAAAGTTGGAAATTTGGTGATTTTGGTCGGCAGAGGAAAGTTAGATATTGGGGTAGGAATGGAATTCCGAAAGTTTGGAATAGGTTCTTAGTGTCATTTGTGACGTGTGTGTAAAATTTGAGGTCATTCGGACGTGGTTTGATTGGTTTCGGCGTCGTTTGCAGAATTTGGAAGTTTAGAATTTCTTAGGCTTGAATTCGAGGGTAATTTGGTGTTTTGATGTTATTTTGGGTGATTCGAAGGTTCCACTAAGTTCGTATGGGGCTATATGACTGGTTGGTATTATGGGTTGAGGTTTCGAGGGCCTAGGATGTGTTTCGGGTGGTTAATAGATCAATTCTTGGTGTTGGGAGATAGCTGAATCTGCTCGTTTTTGAGGTTGCATTTGTTTTCTGCACCTGCGCGTGTGAGCTCGTAGGTACAGATAGTATGGAGGTAGGATGGGTGTTGCGTAGGAGAGGCCGCATCTGCGAGCCCGCAGGTGCGAGACCTGGGGCGTAGATGCGGAAGAAGGGAGTATGGACAATTCCGCAGAAGCGGAAGGACGTGCGCAGGTGCGTGCCCCCAGGTGCGGTACCTAGGGCGCATGTGCAACAATGAGGGACTTTAGTGGTTTTCATTGGTGTGGATGTTTTTCTGCAGATGCGGCACCGTACGTGCGCAAAAATAGCTGCAGGTGCGAAAGTCCCGGGTAGAAAGTATAAAAGGGAGATTTTCGCGAATTTTGGTTCATTTCAACCATTTTCAAGTCGGTTTTTGTAGCTTTTAGAGTGATTTTTTAAGGGAGATTCAAGGATTTTCAGTGAAGTAAGTGCTTGAGCTCTAATAGTACTATCTATGGTGTTTTCCCATTCTATTATCATCTAATTAGTGGAAATTAGGGGTGAAAATGAGGGGTTAGGGCTTCAGATTTTGGAGAGTTTGATGTGAGAATTTGAGGGACAAAATGATGTCAGATTTTGATAAATTTCATATGTATGGACTCGTGATGAATGGGCTTTCAAGTTTTATAACTTTTGTTGAACTTCGACGTAGGCCCGTAGGCCATTTTTAACTCGATTTTGGGTTTTTGGTCTATTTTGGTAGTTTTTCTTGTGGAATAGATTAATTTAGCATATATTGATGGTATTGTATTGGTTGTGAATAGATTCAGAGAATTTGGAGGCCTAATCGAGGGAAAAGAGCATCGCGGCGTAGAGATTTGATCGATTTGAGGCATGTAACGATTGTAAATCTAGCCCCGAGGGTAAGAAATTCCAGATTTTTATGTCAGGTGTTTATTTGCAGGTGACGCACATGCTAGGTGACAGGAAAGTTGAATATTTTGTTGAAACTATATACTTCTTATGTGTTTTAGAAAGAATGTTTTCAAATTAGGCTGGATCCCATATTTAGGCCTTATGCCAGTGTTGTTTGGACCCTTAGAGGTCATATCTTGTCCTCTCATTGTTTTAGATTGAAAATCTATACTCAGTAATGCTTATACATATTTACTGCATAACTTAGCCTCTAATACTCTATTTTGATGCATCACATAAATGTTATTTGGGCCGGATACTTTGTTTTTCTGAAAGACCGAGAGGCTGGAAAGGTTTATTATTGAGTGAGGACGAGGGCCTGATATGTGAGGATATTTATGGGATCGGGGTGCAAACATAACATGTTTGATATAGGCTGAGGGCCTCATTGATTTATGCCATGATTGGCTTGATGTAGTGCTTGGGCTGAAGCAGCCCCTCCAGAGTCTGTACACACTCCCAGTGAGCGCATGTACCTACTGAGTGCGAGTGCCGAGTGCTGAGTGATTGGGAGGCATGAGTAACTGTGAGGCATGAGTGATTGTGATGTTTTCCCTAGGGGCTATATATGATTTCATAATTTTTGCTCACATTTGCATTGAGATTTTGTTTGAAAACTGTTGAAATATTTATTTAAATGATTTTACTGGAAACTGGATTTGAACGAGCTGATTTGACTCAAACTCTGGTTTTAAAGCATGCCGGATTCTACTACGTTTTTGTGATATGAATTGTACTTGAAATTTGCTCGTCAGTAATTCTCAGTCTTTGTTTGTTTTTTTTACTTTCTGAGTTGGCATACTCAGATTACTCCATGCACCTTGTGTGCAGATCCAGACGAATCTGGACACGGTAGCGGTTGTTGATTATTCAGTCATAGATCCATCGGAGTTAGCAAGGTAGCTGCCTGGCGATCGCAGCCCTGCTTTTCTCCCTCTTTATCTTCCCTTAGTTGTATTTGGTTATTCTCCAGACTATGTTAGTCTTGATATTGTCAGACAGTTGTAGTAGTTGCTAATGACTAGTGACACCCCGATGTCGTGATTTCTTTTCCGCACTTTTGTTTTAATTTGAACTCATTTACGAAGGTTTTATAATGAATAACTTTTAATAATCTCGTATGAATGAAATATCAATGTGTTTTTGGTGATGTGTTGGCTGGCCTAGTACCATGATAGGCTCCACCACGACAGGGTTAGTTTTTGGTCGTGACACATGATTTTTCCGATCATTCTCTCATTTTTTAACCCTAGACTCGGTAGGAGGCGATTTGGAGAGGGAATTTTAATCTAAAAACATTGGGTAAGTGATTCTAATCTATTTCTAATCATATTCCACCATCATATCATAGATTTTAACATCAAATTCATGTGAATCAAAGTAGAATTTTATGAACTTTGTCATGTTTTTTGAAAAAAAAAAGAATATGATCTTTGAGCGTTGTTTTGGACTCGTATTTTGAAACTATTCACTTATATGAACTCGTGGGGTCATGGGTAGACCGAATCTACAATTGGACCCGAGTTTTGACCGGGCGGGCTCCAGATTGGATTTTGTTGACTTTATGGAAAAAGAATATGGATCTTAACTTTTTCTATCACAATTGGATTTCCTAACATTTTTTGATGTTATTGAGTTGATTTTCGTTACATTTGAGCCGTCTTGAGGGGAATTGTAAGGGAAAAGCTATTTTCGAGTATTAAATTATCCTAATTGAGGTAAGTGCCTTGTCTAACTTCGTGTGGGGGAACTACCCCTTAAAATTGGTATTGTTTGATTCAATTGTGCGAAGTAAAATCTGTGTATGAAAGGTGACGCCTGTGTACGCAAAGTGACGAGTGGGTACGCGTATTGTACGTAGTATTTGACTGGTTTAGGCTACTTAGACTATTTATATGATTTACTTGAAATGTCATATTATGTTCTAAATTCTCATACCCAAATTATCTAATTCTGTGTTCCGAGGTCGAGAAAACCTCCTTCTATATCGCCTCAATTTGCGTGCGTAGCCGGGGCGTGTAGCCGGGAAGCCTTTATGTGTAAAATTGATAAAAATAATAATTTTGTATTAGAAATTTGAATAAAGTTGACTCAGTCAACATTTTTGGTAAACGGACCCGGACCCGTTATTTTACGGTCCCGGAGGGTCCGTAGAAAAATATGGGACTTGGGCGTGATGCTGCTCTTTCAAGTACCATCAAAATACGTGATGTTTCAAATATATTTTCCCAAGTACAGCTCTTTTAAATATCATCAAAACACCTGATTTTTAAAATATATTTTCCCAGGTACTGCTCTTTCAAATATCATCAAAATACGTGATGTTTAAAATATATTTTCCCAAGTACTGCTCTTTCAAATATCATCAAAATATGTGATGTTCAAATATATTTTCCCAAGTACTGCTCTTTCAAATATCATCATTCTACAAGACAAATGTTTTTAAAATATACTTCTGAAAAGAAGTCCTTTAGACATAACTTTTCCTGGAGATAATTGCTTTTCAGCTATACTTTTCAATATATATATTTATATCTTTCGATTCAAATCTCCTCAGTCATAAACTACTGGAACTCAGTCCGCCACTCAGAATTAGTCATGCAATGCAGTACATGGGGAAAGCTCCCAGATCTCTATCTGTTGTCCCAATTTAAATATGCGATGCAGTACAGGGGGAAAGCTCCCGGATCTCTGTCTGTTGTCCCAATTTAAATATACGATGCAATACAGGGGAAAAGCTCCTGGATCTCTGTCTACAGTCCCAATTTAATAATATGAGATGCAGTACAGGGGGAAAGCTCTCGGATCTCTGTCCGTAGTCCCAATTTAAACATGCGATGCAGTACAGGGGGAAAGATCTCGAATCTCTGCCCGTAGTCCCAATTTAAATATGCAATGGAGCCACTGAGAAAAACAACCAGAATGCTACAGAACCAATATATATTTCCACAACCGGCGCGAAAGAAAACAAAGCCGAATACAAAGTGCGATGAGCAAATCAACACAAAGACTTAAATCATAGTGTGGTAATAACTCGCTCATAAGAAGTAGCTGCTGAGAGGAATGCCAAAAACAAAGAGAGAACAACATAACGAGGGGAAGACAAGACAATTATAGAAACGATTCTGTACATTCAAGTTCACAACCAAGAAAACCAAATCATCGCAGCAAGGGAATCAACTATAACCAATCACACTTAGACAATTAGCTTCACCGAATAAAATTCTTTTGAACAATGCTCAGTAAAATAGGTAGCATATGAAGGAAGACATATCATAACGGTAGGAAAAACAAAGTCTTCATTTAAGTAAATTAAGATGATATAAGAAAGTACATCGAAATTGAACAGGAGGAGACGAGATTAGAAATCACGAATTAAGATATAACAAGTTCAATTCATATACAGGGAACATAAGGACCCAAAAATCCCTAAAGGGCAAT
>ML356703.1:0-18324 GCA_005239505.1 Nicotiana paniculata
TCTTATGTACTTATTTATGTGCCTTACATACTCGGTACATTATTCGTACTGATGTCCCTTTTTGCCTGGGGACGCTGCATTTCATGCCCGCTAGTCCCGATAGACAGGTCGAGAGCCCTCCAAGTAGGCTATCAGCTCAGCGGAAGATGTTGGTGCGCTCCATTTGCTTCGGAGTTTCTTGTTTGGTTAATATGGTTTAGACGGGTATTGTTTGGTATGGCAGGACTCTATCCCGACCTTTATGATATTTATGTACTCATAGAGGCTTTTAGACATATGTCGTATACGTGAAAGATTGTACGGCCTTGTCGGCCTATTTTTTGAGTTTATAAATTATTATGTTGGCCTATTAGGCCCGTATGTCACGTGTATATGATGATGTAATAATAATGATACGTTACGTTGGTACTTGGTAGAGTAAGGTACCGGGTGCCCGTTGCGGCCCATCGGTTTGGGTCGTGACATGGAGGGCTCCTAGATTTTGTGTGATATGATGATGATGCCAGAATGCACGAACCAACTCTTTGGGGGGGATAATCAAAATAATAAAAAATACAAAAATAAAAGGTAGCCAAGTCAGTGAGGATCATGAGAAAATATTACAGTATTTAAACACATAGTGCAGGAATAAAATCGTGTCCTAACTTGGGAGCCTCGTTGTGCCCGAGGTAAGTCTAGTGACAAGTTGATTTGGAGAAATTAGATGCCAAAATGCCTCATTTCATTAAAGTAAAATAGACGAATCCAAAACGACACTAAAATAATAAGCAAGAAATAAAGTCACTAATGGCACTTGGCCTTATTACATTTGAAAAAAACAATGAAAAGGAAACCTAGAATAATTGGTCCCAGAAGGACCTTCCCACAGCTCGATCTTCTTGGCTCTGTCAATCAGGTTCCCCAGGTCGTGCATGCCCAACAACAGGTATACCCTTGCTAGATTCCCTCCTTCGTTTCCCTCAGCATTCTGGCGTATTCTTTGGACCATGCCGAACCTAGGGACTTCGTGCCTCATTTTCTCCAAAATAGATAAGGTTAGACTCTCACCCCCGCCAGACTCGACTATTTATACACTTATGATTAGCATACATGCATTTAGTTCTCCAAATAAATACACAAAACGTGATTGCGTCCGTCGGGATTATGAAAACCCTGGTGGACTTTTGGATAAGGCTGTCTTAAAGGGTTATTGTGGGGACGACACATTAACCCGGCTAGGTTTGACCATGATGCATGTAAAATATAACAGAGTAAGATTTCTATTGGGTTTTAGACTGGTACCCTCAAGCGGACAACTTGAGGGGGAAAGGCACGGAACCGTCGACTGCACCGCTGATCGACTAGTTTTACCGCAAATAAGCCTTTCCGAATTTAGGGGTGATATAAAATGGAAGAGCGCAAGCACTCATCAAGCTTTGATATAGGATTTGTATAAAAAAAAGTGGATTATGATGTTGAGCATGATTATGCAACAATAAATGAGCAATAAAAGCATGTTGTCATGTATTTGCACGTTATGAAAGCGGTAAATACAACAGTTATGATTGAGAAGCAGTTACAAAGGAAACAAAAAGAAACATGTTAGTTTTGATTTTGAAAAGAACAAGTACTTCAAAGAGATAAAAAATTAATTGCACATAAAGAGGGAAAGGGAAAGGTCACAAGTATTAACAAAGTAAAGACAAGTTCACAAACCAGTTTGAAATGGTAAAAGCCTAGATATTATCCCCAGTAGAGTCGCCATGTTGTCGCGCCCCCTTTTTCCTCTTCTTTCGGATTAGTCAGTGTTTCTGACATTATTGGGACAACTCGTTTCCTTTTGGAAAAGGTTTAAGGAATTGAAGAGTCTCCACCTAACGAATTAAGGTGCGTTAGGGCACCTACTAGGGTCATTTACAAACACAGATTGAATAACCAGAGATAGGGTTAGGGCTTGAAATTACTTCAAGGGGAAGGTGAGGCACCGCTCAAAGTCCACAACTGTGGTTCCCAACCAAACAAGCTCTGTGAATTTTAAAACATGTAGCACATAAGCAATAAAAGCACATAGGTAAACAAATAAAGGTTTTTTAGAAGATTCGCAGTCTAAGCACACATATGTGCTAAAGATTAAAAATTTAGAGTCTAGGCACACATATAAGGTTTTGAAAGAGTTATGATCTAAGCACACATATGTAAGGGATAGGGGGTCCTAGGTTGTTTATCCTATAGGATCACATCAGTACAATGCCCGGTAATCACTCCTAAGAGGAGGGGCTACACGTGGAATTAGCGCACCGGCTATCATATTCATGTCTACCCTTCCCCACCCCTTAGCGGTTATTAATCGAGTTTATTTAACGACCTCTATCTGTGTTGTTACTCGTCCCTCCTTAATGGTCCTGGAGATGATTAGGACTTCTACTTAAAGGCAGTTCTAAACAGACCCCTAAGGTTGGAAGGAGAAAATATTAGGCGACATGCAAGAACATATAGGACTTGAACAGATAAAACAAGAAAGAAGCAATTAAGAGGCTTAGGTTTACCTCCACAAATATTGCATGTAAACAACACGTCTCAAATACAAACAAGGGCAGTATTATTAAGCAGGATCCTAAAATATGATGTCTAGGTGAGTATCAGAATACAAGAGATATGCAGATTTATTTTATAAACTCAGAAGCATGGGCCCTAATCAGTTTGCCTATTGATTTTAAGCTTGTTAACCATTGGGTAGTAAACACAAAGCAACAGTTTTCCAGTTTTATATAAGTTGGTTACCTAAGGCTTGCCTACGCGTGGGGGGAATGCACAATAGTTACCAGAATTATTTAAAATAGTTTAGAAGTTATTTTACCCAAAGCATGTTGTTCTAAGTGTTGCAAAGACACAGTGGTTATTACCAGTTTTACTAACATAGGATAATCGTATGTGAGACTGTTTTATGTCCCTTTTTCATACATTAGTAGCTTAGCTATGTATGACTTAGTGAGGTCCTAAAACATGGTATCTAATGCGCACATAAAATGCAGAATGATTTATATGCAGAGTTCCTAAAGCTGGATTTCTAAATGCACAACATGATCTTAGGGTATCTAGAGTTCCTAAAGCAGGATGTACAAAAGATTACAACATTGTTAAGCCTGACTTCAAAAAATGTGCAGGAACAACAGTTCGTGTTAGTGCTATTATTTAGCCCTGAAGCATGATTTCTAAGTGATAAAATAATGTGATGCTGAAACAATATACATGAAACTTAAGAGCATGATATCTACTGTATGATATGTTTTGCATGTATTGGTCCTAAACATGGATTCTAATGCGCACATAGAAATGTAAGCCTGAGGCATGGTTTCTACCCCGTTGATATCGACAACAGACATGGCTACCCGCCCTTTTTCATTATCAATCCCCAATAGTCATCTACAACAATTACTACAAACCAATGTGAATGAATTACATAAATAGATGAAGAAAAATAAGAAGTTACACTATAGGGAGCCTGAAAACAGGACCAGATTCTCAGAACCTCAAATGCCCAAATGTTTCATAGCCTTTCTCATATCCGGTTGTGTCAGAATTCCCTAAGGACCTCAAAGGATACAGGGAAGTGCTCACACCCAGATTTCACAACCATAGTTGAGTAAGTGCAGTACGGAAGAGCTAGCTCTAATGCATCAGAGTTCAGAGAGATCTCGCAGGGATCCGTAAGCACTCACACATTAGAGGGGCAGAACTTAAGGACCTAAGAGTAGAGAGGGTGCTTGATATAGTTTTGAAAAGGTTTTAGTAAGAAAATAGTGTTAAAAGAGACTTGCTTGAAACAGTTTTGTTAAATAAAAAAGGGATTCATTCAGTAAAATATCTTTTGAAAAGAGAGAGTTATATAATTAAACAACAGCAGATCAAACATAGAGCCAAAACCAAACTCCGCAATACTTAAAGAACACAAAACCAAAACAGGAAGAACAAACCTACACACAGGGGTGATGGGAATTGGGGACACATAGAGCACATGTAGTGCACACATAGTTACAGGAGCATGAAAATTCTTATAGGGGTTTAGGGAATCAGCATATCATGAATCTCAGAACCAACACAGGATCAGACAACTTAGGATAGCTAACTGCTTTGCACAAAAAGGTTCATGATAGAAATAAGGGAAAACATAAGTAAGGCAGAGTCACATTGAGGTATACTACAAAGGGGGTTCATAAGCAGGCTGATCCTAAGGGGTTGGACATATTCAGAAGCATGCTGATAAAGCAGTAAAGTAGACATATTAGTTACAGGTTGAACAACAAAACCACAGATAGAAACATATTAGAAACATGATAAACTGAAGCAGTAAAATAAGCAAATGGAAGGCAGAAGATTAGCCTTATGCAAATGGAAGACAGAAGATTAGCCTTATGCAGATGGAAGGCAGATGATTAGCCTTATGCAAATTGAGGTAGAGCTTAAGCTCATGCACACGGAAGGCATAGATTAGCCGTATGCATACAGAAGGCAGAGCTTAGCCTTATATAGATGGAAGGCAGAAGATTATCCTTGTGCAAGATGGAGACAGAGCTTAGTCTCATGGAGACGGAAGTCAGAGCTTAGCCTTATGCGGATGGAAGGCATATGATTAGCCTTATGCAAATGGAGGTAGAGCTTAACCTCATGCAAAATGTGGGACATAACTTAGTCCCATGCAAGATGAAGGTAGGGCTTAGCCCTATGCAAAGGAACAAATAGCGAATGCTAGTAGGATTTCTTAGTTGGTAATAGATTGTGGTATTGCGATTGTTGTGAGAACTGTGACTATGGAGCATGTTCGTGATTTTGTGCTGATAGTAAACCTTGCATTTGTGGTTGTGTTGAAGTTTGTGACTTGGAAACCTGTTTGTTCTTTATTCCTACATCCAAAGAAAAATCATGAGTTCTGCAGATTGGGAAGGTTGGTTTGTATCCCCGTTGGCTTTGCTTGCTTCATTCTGCTTGGTCTGATGATCCTGTTTATGTCATCGGGGTAGCGTTTGCTAAAAAAGCTATATTTTGAAAACGTGCATGATTTTATAAAGACATAGTAAAAATATATTTTGACAAATTTAGATGAACCGACGACCGTGACATGGTTCAAGACATTGCAACCACTCATGCTACGGAATTTTGAGGGTCCTCATCAAAATTATGCCCTAGTTAGACGGTTGATGATTCTGACCATTGTACATGCTGCGATCGGCTGAACTTGCTTCGGAATTTTGAGGGTCCTTCTCAAAATTCTTCCCTAGTTTCCAATTGTGGGGGGTGAGATTTTTATTGAATTATGACTGAACCCATAGGGCTAACTACGTATCCCCTCTTAAATGGGAATCAGCTCAGGCGTAGTTCAGTTTGTGATTTTCAAGCTCCGGGTACTCTACATTTGACAAGTATTCCCCGATGTCGTGGAACCATGGTTTTCCGTCTGCTTCTTCTTCAACCTGGGCACAACATGCTGGTTGGCTATGGATTTTTACTGGAATAGGATCAATGAAGTTCTTATCTGGGTGTTGTATCATGGATGATAGAGTGACCAATGCATCGACAAACTCGTTCTGAATTTTGGGGATGTGCCGAAATTCTGTCTTTTTGAACCTCTTTCTCAAGTCCTGCACATGGTGTAGATACGACAGTATCTTGGAATTCTTAGTATCCCATTCTCCTTGTACTTGGTGTATTAGCAGGTCGGAGTCACCATTTACTAACAACTCCTGGATATTCATGTCAACGGCCATATTGAGCCTTAAGATGCAGGCTTCATATTCTGCCATATTGTTGGTGCAGGGAAATCTGAGTTTGGCAGATACCAGGTAATGTTGACCTGTTTCCGATACCAGGACAACTCCAATGCCGACTCCCTTGAAATTGGATGCTCCATCGAAGAACATTCTCCAACCGTCATAGGATTCTGCAATTTCTTCTCCTATGAATGACACTTCTTCATCGGGAAAATACGTTTTCACGGGTTTGTATTCTCCTCCCACAGGATTCTCGGCAAGATGATCTGCTAATGCTTTCCCCTTGACCGCTTTCTGAGTCACAAAGACAATGTCGAACTCACTCAACATGATTTGCCATTTGGCCAGCTTGCTAGTGGGCATGGGCTTCTGAAACATATACTTCAAGGGATCCATACTTGATATGAGATATGTTGTGTAGGCACATAAGTAATGCAGCTTCTGGGCTACCCAGGTCATAGCACAACATGTACGTTTCAGTAGAGAATATCGTGCCTTATATGGAGTGAACTTCTTACTCAGGTAATAAATAGCCTGTTCTTTTCTTCATGTCTCGTTATGCTGCCCCAGAACACAGTTAAAAGCTTCATCTAATACCGCAAGGTAGAGTAGCAAGGGTCTACCTGGCTCTAGCCGGACCAAAACCGGTGGCGTCGATAACTATTCCTTGATTCTGTCGAAAGCTTTCTGACAATCCTAGGTCCATTTGGTCGCAGCATCTTTATTTAGCATCTTGAAGATTGGTTCACATATAACTGTGGACTGGGTTATGAATCGGATGATGTAGTTAAGGCGTCCTAGGAAACTCATCACATCTTTCTTGTTCTTTGGCGGTGGTAACTCTTGGATGGCTTTGACCTTTGATGGATCCAATTCTATCCCTCGGCGGCTGACGATGAACCCAAGCAACTTCCCAGCAGGAACCCCGAACGCACACTTCGCGGGGTTTAATTTCAAGTTGTACTTTTGCAGCCTGTCGAAGAACTTTCTCAAATCTGTTGTATGGTCGGTGGCTCTTTTGGACTTGATGATGACGTCATCCACATACACCTCGATTTCTTTGTGTATCGTGTCATGGAAGATAGTGGTCATAGCTCTAATATAGGTGGCCCCATCATTCTTTAAGCTGAATGCCATCATCTTATAACAATAGACTCCCTACGGCGTGATGAAAGCCATTTTCTCTGCATCTTCTTCGTCCATCCAAATGTGATGGTATCCGGCAAAACAATCCATGAACGACTGAAGTTCATGCTTTACACAATTGTCAATCAGGATGTGTATGTTTGGAAGGGGGAAATCATCATTTGGACTAGCCCGGTAGTCGACACAGACCCTAACTTTTCCGTCTTTCTTGTGCACTGGCACGATGTTGGCTAACTATGTTGGATATTCAACTATATTGAGGACCTTGGCGTTGATTTGCTTGGTAACTTCTTCTTTGATTTTCAGGCTCATATCATGCTTGAACTTTCTGATCTTCTGTTTTACCGGCGGGCACATTGGATTGGTCGGAAACTTGTGGGCCATAATGGATGTACTTAGACCAGTCATGTCGTCGTACGACCATGCAAATATGTCTTCATGCTCTTTCAAGAACTGTGTGTATTCCTATTTCTCTTATGGCGATAAATGAATGCTGGTTAGCAGTTTGTGAATCTCCCAGGTTGATTATCTCGGTTTCGTCCAGATTGGACTTAGGCTTGTTTTCAAAATCCTCAACTTCTCTGATAATTTCATCAGGTATGACATCCTCTTCTTCTGAATCATTGTCTTTTTGTTGTGTTGTCTCATTGCATGTCACAGTCACTAGTTCATCAAGACAGGAAATAGTGATGTTATATAGAAAAAATAATGAGAGAAAATGATAATAAATAAATACAGATTCGTTGAAACATTAAAGTGATTTTCGATGTTTTGGAACATTGGAGATTTTATTGGAAAATTCGAAAATGGAACGAAAAGGAAATCATTAGCAAAAATAAAATAAACAATGCTTGTTCAGCCTTGCTACCCCGGGACTCGTCGGGCCTTAGATGGTCAGACAGTCTAATTCCTGAAGATTTTTACCGAGTCCTCTGCCAGGTTTGTATCCACTCCAATTGAGTATGCTCTCGATCTTACTGTCCCACCATTTGTCTTTGTCTACTGTATTGATCCGTTCAATGTGGTGGTGGGTTTCTCCACCCAGCCTTCTTCTACCTTCAATCACCGGGATGGTATGGCGACTATAGATATGATTGCTTCCGTCTCCATGGATGATCACCTCCAGGTGGTTCCATTCAAATTTTACTGACTAATGTAATATTGATGCCACAGCCCCAGCGACATGTATCCACGGACGTCCCAACAACAGGTTGTAGGATGCCGATATGTCTATCACCTGAAATTCAACCTCGAACCATGTAGGTCCCATCTGCAGGCAAAGATTGATTTCACCAATGGTAGACCTCCGAGAACCGTCGAAAGCCTTTACATTCATAGATCCTTCTTTGATCTCGTACAACCCCTTGCCCAATTTCTTGAGTGTTTTCAACGGACAGATGTTGAGGCTGGATCCCCTGTCGATCAGAATCCTGGTGATGAAGTAGTCCTCACATTACACAGTGATGTGCAGTGCTTTGTTATGACTTAGCCCTTCAGGCGGCAACTCGTCCTCGTGGAAAGTGATCTTGTGACTCTCCAGTACTTAACCTACCATATTGGCCATTTCTCCACTAGTTATGTTATTTGGCACATATGTTTCGTTCAGAACTTTCATCAAAGCATTCATGTGTGTCTCTGAATTTTGCAGCAATGACAGAATGGATATTTGTGTTAGAGTTTTGTTCAGCTAATCGATGACTGAGTATTCCCTGGCCCGCACCTTCCTCCAAATATCGTTTGGGCCTGTCTCAATGACGGGTGGCTTGTTTTAAGCATTCTTGCTAGACTCTACCAAGTGTTCAGGTGTATAGACCCTGTCGGTCCTTGTCATCCCCTGTGCATCACCAGTTTCTCCTATCTTGACTTTACCTTTCCTTCTTGCTTCAACCATGTAATCTCAAGGTACATCCTTGTCGTTGAAAGGTGGCGTGGTTGACATTTTTCACTGGGATTGGTGCAACTACTTTCACTTCAAATGGAATGGGTGCCTTAGCAGCGGCTTAACTCCAACCTCGGACGGAAAATGTGTGTTTGCAGGTGGTGTCATTTCAAACTTGAATAGGAGTGACGCAGTTACCTCAACGTCTCCAGATGGCTTAATCTGGACTATGGTGGGATTAGCGTGATTGCTGGCTTCTTTGGGTCATCACCTTCTATAATTAACCCGATCGACCCCCTAGGTCCTAATCTTCTTCTATCTCTATCATGTTGACACCCCTATGGTCTGGAAGTGGATTTTTGCGAACATTGGGAGAAACTTCTTTTGCCTGGATGACCTTGTTATCAATCATAGACTGGATCTTATCTTTCAATGAGCGACATTCATCAATTGTATGCCCCTTCATGCCGGAATGATATGCACATGTCTTGTTTCGATCGACCCATTGGGATGGATTTTCAAGGGTTATAGCAGGGATATGAGTGACATAACCAACAACTTTTAATCTTTCATACAACTTGTCGATGGGTTCAGCAATGACGGTGTATTATTTAGGAGGTTTGCGATCAAAGTTGGGTCGAGGTATCGGGAAATTTTGGCGAGCAGGGGGTGATTGGAAGTGAGATGGCTGAGAGTTGTAGATATGATAAACATGAGCTGGTTGGGAATATCTGAGGGAAGTAGGTTGATATGTAGACGGTGGAGATGGCTGATATGTTGGTGGAGGTGTTGACTGATAGGTGAGCGAGGGTACTTGATAGGTGAGTGGGGAAGTTCGGTATACCAACGAGGATTTGGGTCCATGTGCAACCATTACTGTTCCTGCATCTTTCTTCTTGGATATACCACCAGACTACAAGGCTTTGTTGGTGGCCTGTAATGCCTTAAAGTTAGTGACCATTCCACTCTTGATACTTTCTTCAATTCTCTCACCCAGCTTGATGATGTTAGAGAATTTGTGGTTTTCAATCACCATTAGCCTCTCATAATACTGCGGGTCTTGTGCCCTAATGAAGAATTTGTTCATTTGTTCTTACTCTAGGGCAGGCCTGACCTTGGCTGCTTCAGATCTCCAGCGAGCGGCATACTCGCGAAAAGTTTCGGTGGGCTTATTTTTAAGGTTCTGGATGTAAAACACGTCTGGTGCATTATCTGTATTGAACCTGAATCGGTCCATGAAGTCTGATGCCATACTTACCCAGTCGGACCATTCTTAGGGTTTTGGCTTATGTACCAAGATAAAGCATCTCATGTGAGGCTCCTCATGAACAATTTCATGCGAATCTTATCGTCTCTTCCTACTCCAACCAATTATCACAATAAGTCCTCAGATGGACCTTGGATCACCTGTACCGTCGAACATTTCGAACTTAGGAGGTTTGTAACCCTCTGGTAGTTCAACATCGGGTTGTATGGAGAGATCTTCGTAGTTCAACCCTTCGACTCCCTTGCTTCCTTCAACGCCCTGAACGACTAGTCAGTTTCTTGAGTTCTTCGGGCAAATTCTTAATGAGCATATCCTTCTCACTGGATTCAGGTGTGTAAGCAATGTGTTGGGTGGAGTGAGGTAGAGTCTCCACGTATATGGGGATGTTATGATGACCTGGAGTTTGAGCATAGAGGTGGTCACTTGTGGAGTTATGTGGTTCAGGGATAATTAGCAAGGTATTTCTTGGAGTGGGGCAATTGTTGTGATAGTGTTGTGGTGGGATAATTTGATTTTTCGGTGGAGTTGTATGATGATGGGTTGTGGGAGGATTTTGTTTGTTTGGGGTGTTCTGAAGAAGTATGGGATTTTGAGTGACATTTGGGACACTGAGTGAGAGGGATAAATTTTCCAAGTTCCGGACATTCTCAAGCTCCCCTTAGAGTTTCAACAACCTTTGCTCGAGTTGTGACATAGCATCATCCTAAACTTGAGTGCCTTGATTTTCAGTGACTTCTGTTCGTTCAGCTGTTATTGTGTTTTCTTGTCTGATGTTGCTCAAATCATCCAGTTTGCCTTTGCCTTTGCCCTTGGGTGGACTAGGAGGAGGAGGAGGTGGAGGGCCCCTAGATCTTGTGTGATATGATGATGATGCCAGAATGCACGAATCAACCNGGAGCCTCGTTGTGCCTGAGGTAAGCCTAGAAACAAGTTGATTTGGAGAACTTAGATGCCAAAATGCCTCATTTCATTAATCTAAAATACACAAATCCAAAACGACACTAAAATAATAAGTAGGAAATAAAGTCACTAATGACACTTGGCCTTATTATATCTGGAAAAAACAATGAAAAGGAAACCTAGAATACTTGGTCACAGAAGGACCTTCCCCAGGCTCGATCTTCTTGGCTCTGTCAATCAGGTTCCCCAGGTCGTGCATGCCCAACAACAGGTATACCCTTTCTAGATGCCCTCCTTCGTTTCCCTCAGTATTCTGGCGTATTCTTTGGACCATGCCGAACCTAGATAAGGTTAGACCCTCACCCCCGCAAGACTCGATTATTTATACACTTATGATTAGAATACATGCATTTAGTTCTCCAAATAAATACACAAAACGTGATTGCATCCGTTGGGATTATGAAAAAGCCGGTGGACTTTTGGATAAGGCTGTCTTAAAGGGTTATTGTGGGGACAACACATTAACCCAGCTAGGTTTTACCATGATGCATGTAAAATATAACAGAGTAAGGTTTCTATGGGGTTTTAGACTGGTACCTTCAAGCGGGAAACTTGAGGGGGAAAGGCATGAAACCATCGACTGCACCGCTAATCGACTAGTTTTATTGCAAATAAGCCTTTCCGAATTTAGGGGTGATATAAAATGGAAGAGCACAACCACTCATCAAGCGTTGCTATGGGATTTGTATAGGAAAGAGTGGAATATGATATTGAGCATGATTATGCAACAATAAATGAGCAATAAAATCATGTTGTCATGTATTTGCACGTTATGAAAGCGGTAAATACAACAGTTATGATTGAAAAACAGTTACAAAGGAAAAAAAAGAAACATGCCAATTTTGATTTTGAAAAGAACAAGTACTTGAAAGAGATAAACAATTAATTGCACTTAAAGGGGGAAAGGGTAAGGTCGCAACTATTAACAAAGTAAAGACAAGTTCACAAAGCAGTTTGAAATGGTAAAAGCTTGGATATAATCCCCAGCAGAGTCGCCATGCTGTCGCGCCCCCTTTTTCCTCTCCTTTCGGATCACTCAGGTTTTTTGACATTATTGGGACAACTCGTTTCCTTTTGGGAAAGGGGTAAGGAATTGAATAGTCTCCACCTAACGAATTAAGGTGTGTTAGGGCACCTACTAAGGGTCATTTACAAACACAAATTGGATAACCAAATATAGGGTAAGGGCTTGAAATTACTTCAAGGGGAAGGTGTTAGGCACCCCTCAAAATCCACAAATGTGGTTCCCGGCCAAACAAGCTTTGTGAATTTTAAAACAGGTAACACATAAGCAATAAAAGCACATAGGAAACAAATAAAGGTTTTTTAGAAGATTCGCAGTCTAAGCACACATGTGTGCTAAAGATTAAAAGATTTAGATTCTAGGCACACATATAAGGTTTTGAAAGAGTTATGATCTAAACACCCATATGTAAGGGATAGGGGGTCCTAGGTTGTTTATCCTATAGGATCACATCAGTACAATGCCCGGTAATCACTCCTAAGAAGAGGGGCTACACGTGGCATTAGCGCGCCGGCTATCATATCCATGTATACCCTTCCCCATCCCTTAGCGGTTATTAAGCGAGTTTATATAACGATCTCTATGTGTGTTGTTACCCGTCCCTCCTTAATGGTCCCGGAGGAGATTAGGACCACTAATTAAAGGTAGTTCTAAACAGACCCCTAAGGTTGAAAGGAGAAAATACTAGGCGACAGGCAAGAACAAATAGGACTTGAACAGATAAAATAGGAAATAAGCAATTAAGAGGCTCAGGTTTACCTCTACAAATATTGCATGTAAACAACACGTCTCAAACACAAACAAGGGCAATATTATTAAGCAGGATCTTAAAACATGATGTCCAGGTGAGTATCAGAATACAAGAGATATGCAGATTTATTTTATAAACCCAGAAGCAGGGGCCCTAATCAGTTTGCCTACTGAGTTTAAGCATGTTAACCATTAGGCAGTAAACACAAAGCAACAGTTTTCCAGTTTTATAAAAGTTGGTTACCTAAGGCTTGCCTAGGAGTGGGGGGAATGCACAATAGTTACCAGAGTTAATTAAAACAGTTTAGAAGTTGTTTTACCTGAAGCATGTTGTTCTAAGCATTGCAAAGACACAGGGGTTATTACCAGTTTTACTAACATAGGATAATCGTATGTGAGACTATCTTATGTCCCTTTTTCATACATGAGTAGCTTAGTTAGGTGTGACTTAGTGAGGTCCTAAAACATGGTATGTACTGCGCACATAAAATGTAGAATGATTTATATGCAGAGTTCCTAAAGCAGGATTTCTAAATGCACAACATGATCTCAGGGTATGCAGAGTTCCTAAAGCAGGATGCACAAAAGATTACAGCACTACTAAGCATGACTTCAAAAAATGTGAAGGAACAACAGTTCGTGTTAGTGTTGTTATTTAGCCCTGAAGCATGATTTTTAAGTGATAAAATAATGTGATGTTGAAACAGTATACATGAAACTTAAGAGCATGATATCTAATGTATGATATGCTTTGCATGTATTGGTCCTAAACATGGATTCTAATGCGCACATAGAAATGTAAGCCTAGTGCATGGTTTCTACCCCGTTGATATCGACAACAAACATGGCTACCCTAAATTTTTCACTATCAATCCTCAATATTCGTCTAGAGCAATTATTACAAACCAATGTGAATGAATTACATAAATAGATAAAGAAAAATAAGAAGTTACACTATAGGGAGCCTGAAAAGAGGCCCAGATTCTCAGAACCTCAAATGCCCAAATGTTTCATAGCATTTCTCATATCCGAGTGTGTTAGAGTTCCCTAAGGACCTCAAGGGATCCAGGGCAGTGCTCTCACCCAGATTTCACAACCATAATTGAGTAAGTGCAGTGTGGAAGAGCCATCTCTAATGCATCAGAGTTCAGGCAGAGGGATCTCATAGGGATCCCTAAGCAGTCACACATTAGAGGGGCAGAACTTAAGGACCTAAGAGTAGAGTGAGAGTGCTTGATATAGTTTTGAAAAGGTTTTAGTAAGAAAACAATGTTAAAAGAGACTTGCTTGAAATAATTTTGTGAAATAAAAGAGGGAGTCAGTCAGTAAAACAACTTTTGAAAAAAGAGAGTTATATAATTAAACAACAGGAGATCAAACATAGAGCCAAAACCAAACTCCGCAATACTTAAAGAACACAAAACCAAAACAGGAAGAACAAACCTACACACATGGGTGATGGGGATTGGGGACACATAGAGCACATGTAGTGCACACGTAGTTAGAGGAGCATGAAAATTCTTATAGCGGCTTAGGGAGGGAATCAACATACCATGAATCTCAGAACCAACACAGGATCAGACAACTTATGATAGCTAACTGCTTTGCACAAAAAGGTTCATGATAGAAATCAGGGAAAACATAAGTAAAGCAGAGTCGCATTGAAGTATACTACAAAGGGGGTTCATAAGCAGGCTGATCCTAAGGGGTTGGACATATTCAGAAGCATGTTGATAAACCAGTAAAGTAGACATATTAGTTACAGGTTGAACAACAAAACCTCAGATAGAAATATGATAAACTGAAGCAGTAAAAGAAGCATATTGGTTTGGGACTTGAATTAAAATAAGAACATACCAGTAAATAAGATAATAAACACAAAAGGGAGAGGAGAGCACAATAGTTAGCCTTGGCTTGCAACCGGCTAACTCAGAATAATAGTAAGTAACACAGAAAGAGAGCAGAAAGTTTTTAGTGTGTGTGAGAAAGAGAGAGCTTTTTGAACCAATGTGCTTGTGTGTTCTGAGTTAATGAGAAATGTTATATAGTTTGAAACTAGGTAGAGAATAAGGTACAAATCAAGGTCATGCAGTGATTGGGGAATCAGAATCAATAAGCATAAAATCAATGTAAGTACTCCCTTCAATTAAGGAGTTAACTTCAAACAGTAATATACATGTAATAAATAAGGAAATATACCATATGTGACTAGAATATAACACATAAGAAAACAGTCTCAGCACATAGAAGTATAAGACATGTAATAGAGGTTAGGTTCAGAAAATCTAATTAAGGAAAGTACTTAAAAAATCGATTTATATCATAATTGACCATAAAATAAGGCAAGAAAATATTTTAGAGGTTGAAATCAGTAAAAGATATCATCACAGGAAATCAGTAAAAGGTGTTAATCACAGAAAATTAGGGATTCAAATAAGAACAATACTGATTAAGGGGAGAGTTAACACAAAATTTCTATGAACAGACGGAATAAACACATAATAGGCATGAAGAAGTAAAATCAGAAACATAGTAAAGTAAGAATCACATAGAATAAGGGATTCAACTAGAGAAGATAGAACTGGTTAGAGGAATTAACAGAATAAACATAATATAAGCGGAAGAAGCAATAGTCAGAAACCCTACTGAACATAATAGGGTAAAATCACAGAAACTCATAGTGTTCATGAGAAACAAGCACACATACGAATCAAATCATCAGAGACAGACTCCGAACCCAAGATTAAGACCAGGGGACTTTGAGTTTTAACATAATAAATCAGATAAAAGGGGGAAAACATGAATAAACGTTTAAACATAGTAAAAAACATAAAATAATACGGAAAATCAGAAGGAAAAGTCATTTTGAAAAGGGGTTAAGAAACCGTAACTTTGAAGACGAAGAGGCATTTTTCGAAAAATCGGAGAGATCTTTAAGGAAAACAGTAAATTAACTTAGAATATACTCAGATCTATTGCAGATATGAAGAGTCAAGAGATGAGTTAGGGTTTTAGATAAAGATAACTCAGAGGTAGAGAGAATCAGGCTTAGAAACCATATATTTTAGTCGGAGATAGAAAGGTCTTACTCGGACGGCCAATGGTGGCCTGTGAACGGCATGAAAAGTCCATGGGTGTGAGTTGAACCGCCTCTGATTCTCTTGAGGACCTTAGGGTAGCAATAATTCGGCGTGTGAGGGAGCCGTGAAGGCTAGGGATGGTGGTGGAACCACCATTGTTACCGGCGAGCCAACGGCTGGCGAGTATGAGCAAGGTTTAGCAGAGAGAGCTTGAGAGAGTTAAAGAGAGAATGAGGGAAGGGGGGTAGGTCTTTAGGGTTAATTAAGGTAATAATGAATCTGGTATGTTGATCAGAAATTATCAACAATCCAGATTAAATGGGAATTGGGTCGGGTAGGATAGTGGATTGGGCCTGGGGTATTTGGGTTAATTTAATTGGGTTTGGGGCTGGTTCAATTCAGGCTAGAATTAAAATGAAAGTGGCTATTTGTTAAATACCCAATTCGAATTAATTAAAATAATTTATAAAATAGCTAATAATTATAAATAAATAAAAATTCATGCACAGAAAATAATTTAAAATAATTATTTAATATTTAAAAATACAAATGACTAATTTCCGGTAAAAAATAGTATAAAATTATATACTTGGACTATAATTGCAAAGTTATCGCAATTATAGCCAAAAGATGTCATTTTGGCTAATTATGAAATAATTTGGTTTAAATAGGGCCATAAATAATAAATTAAATCAAGAAATGCTTTTGAAATTATTTGTGATGCGATTTTGTAATTATTTATTGGAAATAAAATGCTAGATAGTTAGACAAAATATATAAAAATTATGAAAAAATACCAATCATTGTTAATGCATGATTTTGAATGTACATACGCAATTTTAAAAAAATATTTTTGAGAAAAATTGGGTATCAATAATAAATATTAGAAATGAAGAGTTAGAGGTAAATATATAAATTCTATCAACTTTATCGCAAAGTAAATATGATAAGTTAGCTTGAAATATTACAAATATAGGGCTAGCCTATATTCCTTTGAGATGAAAAATATAAATTTTAAATACGAATGTTTCTTAGAAAAGAAAAACATGGCACATAAAATGTTGAGTTAAAAAGGGGAAAAGAACTCTAATTGCGATTTGGATTTCATTTTATGTTAATCCTAACGTATCTACTGAGATAAATTACACGTACAATGGCTTATACAAACTTATAATCACCGTTAGAACATAGAAAGAAGAAAAGTAAACTACGTAATATTTGAAAATTGTTGTGCAATAAACATAACATTATTTGAATTAGAAACGTTAAAATGGATGACTTGTGAGGCCGATAAACATGATAAGTTAGCTTGTATATATATATATGTATATATATATATATATATATATATATATATATAATTTTCGTCTTCTACGTCTTTTATTATTCTATTCATTTGTTCTAATTTTGACTGAATATCATATTCTTTCATATATCCAATATTATCTGTTTTTAGTTCGCATCTTTTAAAATGTGTTTTAACTTCTTCTAAGTTTAAGTCTCTTGATTTACAACCTTTACATTTAAAAAGTTTTCTTTCATTATTTTTATAAATTTCTTTAGCTTTTTCTATTGCTATGTCTACTTCAAATTCATCTTCTGGTAAAATTTATATGTTCATCATTTCAGTGTTTCCTTCATCTATTGTACTTTCTGTTGTACTTTCTTCATTTATCTCTTGTTGGGGTGTATAATTATAATCTGTAAATCTAATTGATGTTTCTCCCTTTAGTATACATTAGATGAGATTCTGGTTTTAAAACCTTTTTTTTATTAAAACTTTCTAGATTTCATTCTAATCCTGCGTACTCTTCGGGGTCTATTTTTATTGGCTTTATTAGTTTAATTCCTTTATTTCTCATTACTTCTACTGCAGCATCTATTTTTAGTCTGAATTTGGTGTTACTATCATCTGTCATTTTTCCTAAAAATCTTGTACACATTAAGAGATTATTTCCTTTAGTCATTTCTTCGTATCCTTTAGTCTGTATTCCTATTTTTATGTTTTTTTCGAATTCTAGCATACTCATCATAAAGTCTGGGCTTATATAAAAAATTCCTCCATTATTTGTCATGTCTACCTCTGTTAATCCTATTATAGATTTCTTTAATTCCGACCATCTATCATCATATACTACTACTAGGACTTTTGTTCCTAGATTCTTTCTAGTTAATCCTTTAAGTCCTATAATTATTAGTCCCATATGCATTAAAAAAAAATTAAATATTTTTTTATTATTGTACTATTAGCGGAAACACATTTGACCAAGATCTAGGTAAAAAGCTCTTTAATAAATTAACATGAGCCTTAGAAAGAGAAATAGAAGAAAGATGGTACAAAAGAGAAGGAGTAATACAAAACCCTAATGCAAAATGGGCAATAGGACATAGAATACAACATGAGCCTTAGAAAGAGAAATAGAAGAAAGATGGTACAAAAGAGAAGGAGTAATACAAAACCCTAATGCAAAATG
>MDKI01039733.1:0-18331 GCA_005239505.1 Nicotiana paniculata
TTTATTATTCCGCAACAGTAGTAGTTGGAACACGAAGAAGAACCTGGTTCTTCTACTGAGACAGCACCGAAAATTGGGTACCACACAATGTAACTTATCTTCTTGTGTGGTATTGAAGTCTAAAACATCAATTGGTATCAGAGCAGGTTATCCTTGAAAGGCTAACACCTTGGAAAAGATCAAGATGAGTGCACCACCTGGAAATTGGGAAGGCCAATCAACTGCAAGGCCACCACTCTTCAATCGCCAGTACTACTCATGGTGGAAAAATAAGATGAAGGATCACCTAATTGGAGAAGACTATGAACTCTGGGACATAGTCACTGATGGTCCTCTAGCCACCATGATGAAGACTGCTGAAGGTATAGATATACCAAAGACAAGAGATGATTGCACTGCGGAGGATCTAAAGAAATAGGAGAAGAATGCAAAGGCCAAAAAGTGGCTAGTATGTGGACTAGGTCCAAACGAGTATAGCAGAATCCAAAGATGCACCACTGCCAAAGAGATTTGGGACACCTTGCAAGTAGCCCATGAAGGAACACCTCAGGTAAAAAGGTCAAGAGGTACTATACTATACTCTCAGTATGAAAACTTCACTATGAAACAAGGAGAGACTATTCAAGAGATGTACACAAGGTTCACAACCTTGACTAATGAACTGAAGTCTCTTGGAAGAATCATTCTTGAAGAGGACAAGGTTGAAAAGATCCTAACAAGGGTCTTGCCTATTTCTTGGGAAAGCAAAATCACTGCTATCCAAGAATCTAAAGATATGGCAACCCTCAGATTGGATGAGTTAATTGGAAATCTCAGTGCCTATGAATTGAGAAGGCAGACAATGAATATGGATGGTCCAAAGAA
The DNA here is from genome assembly GCA_005239505.1 of Nicotiana paniculata. Classification (NCBI taxonomy): domain Eukaryota; kingdom Viridiplantae; phylum Streptophyta; class Magnoliopsida; order Solanales; family Solanaceae; genus Nicotiana; species Nicotiana paniculata. The sequence continues at coordinate 865 of MDKI01039733.1, forward strand.
GGAGAAGAGTCTAGCCCTAATAATCACTGAGGGAGCAGATCTGGAAGATGATGAGATGTCCATGATCACCAAAGAATTCAGAAATATTCTCATGAGGAAGAAAGGCATCTCTAGAGGAGGAAACTACAACAAACCAAGGTTCCAGAAAGACCAACCAATGAGGGATGCTATAAATGTGGTAAGACTGACCATCTCATTAAAAACTATCCTTAGTGGGAAGTAGAGTGGAAAAAGGAAAGATATGAGAGAAGGAACAGGTTCAACCCAAGAAAAACACAACAAAGGCTATGGTTTCTGCTTAGGGGGAAAGTTCAGATGAAGAATCAGAAGATGGGGAGACTGAAGATTAGGCGCTCATGACAATTGGAGAATCTGACAAGGAATCACATGAAGAACCAGAGGTAAGTATCTCTCATCTTAAAAATAAAGTAAAGTTCTTATCTAGGGAAAAACTCTCTGAGTTGCTACTCGATTTCATAGATGATCCTGAGGAAAAAACCAAAGAGAAGGATCACTATCCAAATAATGTGCAATGCTAAAAGAAAAATGCATAAACCTAGAAATCAGAGTCAGTGAATCTGAAAAGAAAAACACTGACTTGTTGAACCAGGTTCATCCTCTTGAAACTGAGATTCTAGAACTAAAATCTAAAAACTTAAAGCTAAATCTAGGATCAAGTAAAAAGGTTGTTGATCATTCTCATATCATGTTAGAAGAAAACATAGGAAAATTAAAAGAAAAGATATATGCCAAGGACGATATAAGAACTCTTAATGAACAACTTGGCAAAGTCAAACATGAATTAGATCGAACCTGTAAATGGAATAAATCCTCTGACGCCCTGATATGGCTTCAAGAGAATCATAGTAGCAACATGAGAGGGATTGGCTTAGGAAGCCAATTGCCCAAGTGGGATCCCAGAAACAAGTATCTCACTCTTCCTGAGAATAAAATCTGCACCCATTGTGGTAAGACTGGACACTACAAATATGAGTGTACTGCAAAAGAGCAGGCCAGTCGAAAAAATGAGAGGTTTGTAAAAGAAAAAAACTGACTGCCAAATTGGTCCAGGAAAAATTTGATTCATCCATTCTCTCATAAAAAAGGACCCAAACTAGTTTGGGTTCTTAAGACTAACCTTTGATTCCTTTTGTAGGTTCAAGTGAGAGGAGGCAGCCAGATTTGGTACTTGGATAGTGGCTTCTCAAAGTATATGACTGGGAACATGGAACAGTTCCTTTCACTTGAAAGTCTCAAAGGAGGAAGTGTCTCCTTTGGAAACGGGAAGAAAGGTGAAATCATTGGGGTTGGTAAGGTAGGTAAGGATGATACATGATCTATTGAACATGTGTATCTAATTGATGGCTTGAAATACAGTCTGATCAGTGTATCACAACTATGTGACAGAGGTAACCTAGTTGCTTTTACTTCCACATAATGTTTTGTGATTAACATGCTTAGTGACAAGATTGTTTTGCAGGGAAAAAGAATGAAGAACATCTAAGTCATAGATTAGTCCACATTGTCTAAAAATGAACTCACTTGTCTAAGTGTGTTGGACAGTGATCCCCTCATGTGGCACAAATGACTTGGTCATGCAAGTCTAACTCAGCTTAACAAACTAGTCTCTAAGGACTTAGTGGTAGGACTTCCTAACATTAAGTTCAAGGAAGACAAAGTTTGTGAGGCATGTGCCAGGGGGAAGCAGGTAAGGTCCTCTTTCAAAAGTAAGAAAATGGTCAGTACCACCAGGGCGTTGGAACTGGTTCATATGGATCTATGTGGTCCTATGATAACTTTAAGTAGAGGTGGTAAGAGATATGTGATGGTGCTAGTTGATGATTTTTCAATGTTCACTTGGACCTTATTCCTGGCATCTAAGGATGGAGCATTTGATATGTTTACCTCATTTATCAAGAAAACTCAAAATCAATTGGGACATCAACTGACATCAATAAGATCTGGCCATGGTACTGAATTTGAGAACATTAAGTTTGTTAAGTTCTGTGATGAGCATGGTGTTAATCATAACTTTTCTTCTCCTAGAACCCCACAGCAAAATGAGGTTGTTGAAAGGAAAAATAGAACTCTTGAAGACATGGCAAGAACCATGCTCCTATCTAGCAAACTACCTCAGAGCTTTTGGGCTGAAGAAATAAATACTGCTTGCTACATAATCAATAGATGCATGACTAGACCTTTAGTAGAGAAAACTCCCGATGAATTACTTAAAGGGAGAAATCCCAACATATCCCACTTTAGGGCTTTTGGATTCAAGTGTTTTTTACACAATAATGGCAAAGATTCCCTAGGAAAATCTGACCCCAGAAGTGATGAGGGAGTATTCTTGGGATATTCATCACATAGTAAAGCTTATAAAGTGTACAATAAAATAACTATGTGTGTAGAAGAAAGTATACATGTTGCCTTTGATGAAACTAACATTCTTGCTGAGAGACAGGAACCTGAAGATGAGGAGCTTGGACTGGTAAGAAGCAGTGATCACACTGAAGCAAGCATGAAAGGTGAAACAGGTGATGGACCAGGTTCAACTACCCTAAGCATCATGACAGAGGGAACTCAACATATTCAACATGGCCCTGATCCTACTCTACAGCAACAAGACATCATGGAATCATCTAGGAATGAACAATTGGTACTTAAGCCACACAGATATCAGAGTTCTCACCCTCTTGAGAACATCATAACAGATTTGGCATCTGGAATCAAGACAAGATCATCCTTGAAAAACTTGTGTGCATTTGATGTCTTTCTATCCATGATCGAACCAAAGAACATTGGGGAAGCCCTACAAGATGTTGATTGGGTAAATTCCATGCAAGAAGAGCTGAATCAGTTTGAAAGAAGTCAAGTATGGCACTTGGTACCCAGGCCACTAGACAGATCAGTGATTGGCACCAAGTGGGTCTTCAGGAACAAGCTCGATGAGGATGGAACTGTTACAAGGAATAAGGCAAGATTAGTTGTTCAAGGGTATATTCAAGAAGAAGGAATTGACTATGATGAGACCTTTGCCCCTGTGGCAAGATTGGAGGCAATCAGACTTCTTATAGCATTTGCTGCACACATGGAATTCACTCTTCATCAGATGGATGTTAAGAGTGCCTTTCTAAATGGCTATCTGAAGGAAGATGTATTTGTCAAGTAGCCTCCAGGCTTTGAAAGCAAGGAATCACTTGACCACATATACAAACTCGACAAGGCTCTATATGGTCTCAAATAGGCACCAAGAGCAGGGTACGAAATATTATCAAAACTCCTACTAGAACATGGGTACAAATGAGGAAAAATTGATAGTACCTTGTTATTAAGGGAAAAAGGTAAGGATCTTCTGGTTCTGCAAATATATGTGGATGATATCATATTTGGAGCGACTTATGAGAAATTGAGCAAGGAATTTGCTATGCTAATGGGAAGTGAGTTTCAGATGAGCATGATGGGTGAGCTAAAAATTTTCTTAGGCTTGCAAATTAAGCAAAACCCAAATGGAACAATGATCCACCAACAAAATTATGTGAAAGAATTGCTCAAGGAGTTAAAAATGGAAGACTCAAAAGAAAACACTCTCATAACCACAGCTACAAAATTGGATGCGGATGAACCTGGTTCATCTGTTGATCAGAAGCTTTATAGAGGGATGATTGGGTCTCTATTGTATCTCACTTTTAGCAGACCTGATATTGTGTTCAGTATGGGATTGTGTGCTAGGTTTCAGGCAAATCTAAAGGAGTCTCACCTCACTACAGTAAAGAGAATTTTAAAATATTTGAAATGTACTGCTGATTTATGTCTTTGGTATCCTAAAGGTAGTAATTTTAACCTTGTAGGATATGTTGATGGTGTATAGGATTCCTGGTTGACAGGAAAAGTACTTCAGGTATGGCTCACTTCTTGGGTTCATGCCTTGTGTATTAGGCAACCAAGAAACAAAATTCAGTAGCCTTGTCTACTGCTGAGGCTGAATATGTGGCTGCAGCCTCATGTTGTGCCCAGTTGTTATGGATAAAACAACAACTCATGGACTTTGGTATTGATGTGGTATGCATACCTATATTTTGTGATAACACTAGTGCTATTAGTATGACGAAGAACCCGGTCCATCATAAAAGGACTAAGCACATAGATGAAAAGGGGATGATAGATATCTTTGAAGTTAAGTAGGGAAGTACAAAATTGCTGATCACGGAGTTCGTGGATAGATTACAACAAGAGAGAATGATGCTTCCACGAGAACCTGATAGTTGGGCGGTTATGACATTTGCAAGTAATTTGAATGAGAAGAGTTCAGATGCCATGGGGAGGTTGAAAGAGAGTTTTCATGAGTTTCCTGCAACTACTTGAGACGATGTGTATAATCGATACATCATGAAACTGCATATAGAAAAAGATACAGTTACTCAGCCAAGGGTAGAAGAAATTCCAGGATCTAGACGAACGGAATCAGAGAGAAGGTTTGGTAAGAACAACTACGAGCCTTACACATGACCTGCCGGACGAGATTCCCGATCTAAACAACAACATGCTCGATTCATTTCAAGATAAAAAAAAAGCAGAGGAGTTTTACTTCCCGATTCAAAAAGGAACGGGACACACGAGGCAACGATTCAAACACTCAAGCAAGAATAAAAGATTATAGTTTCAACGTCAGCACTTCTCAATTGGTAGCTGTTTTGAGAGGAATGAGTGATAGGTACGGTGGCCTAAAGAAATAAGGTCAGATCCTAACAAAAGGAATCTAGAGTTCTGGTGCAAGTTTCACAATGATCATGGCCATAAAACAGCATATTGCGGGCTCTTATAAGGGGAAGTTGAATATCTACTGAAGCAAGCTATCTCACTGGTCTGTTTAGTGAGAAACGAAAACAATCTTACATGAAAAACAAACAAGAACCACCAAAGCCTCCATCTCCAAAAAGAACGGTAAATGTCATAACCGGAGGAGAAGAAGTTAATGGGGTAACATACACATTTGAGAAAACGACATCAAAGGTCACTGCCACCCACGGAAAACGAGTTTGTCAAGTTTTGGAAGGAGACAACGTAGTGTTCCATGATGAATATGCAGATGGATTGATGATTCCTCACAACGATTCGCTTGTAATATCATTACTTGTACATGATATTAATGTTAAACGAGTTTTGATTGACCCAGGTAGCTCAGTAAACATCATTCTACTGATAATGATAAATGAAATAAAAGCGAATGATAGAATCATACCAAAAGCACAATCATTATCTGGAGTTCGATAATTCAAGCGTCATTACGAAAAGGGAAGTTGTGTTAGCTACATTTGTTGAAGGTATCATGAACGAAACTAAGTTCTAGGTTATATATATATTTAATGGACTATAAAATAGTCTTGGGTAGGCCATGGATTCATGATATAATGTTGTCCTATCCACGTTGCATCAAGTCATCAAATTCCCATCGCAGTGGGGGATCCGACAAATCGGGGAGATCAAAAGGCATCACGAAATATTAATTCAGTGGTGATCGCAAATACAACACCCAACGGCGCAGATGAGAAATAGGAATTAAAGAACTCAATTGAGGATAATTCTACTCACACCTCAACTGAAAGTCCAAGAGGTCAAACTGATATGGATTCAAGACCTGATATGATTCAAGAACTATAGGAAAACGAGAATATCAAAACAACCATGGAGGATCTTGGAGCTGTAATATTATTTGTCCATTGCCCTGACACAAAAGTTTACATCGGAGTAAAATTGAGCCCGAAAATGAAAGATAAGTTAATTGAATTATTACTTGCTAATTCAGATTGCTTTGTTTAGTCGCAATATCGCATTCAGATATGACATGTAAACCACCAGATGTAATGACTTATAAGCTAAATAAGGACCCATTAAATCCGCTTGTAAAACAGAAAAAATGAAGCAAGGAGCATTTAAAAATCAAGTAATCCAGTATGAGGTACAAAACCTTCTGAAAATTGGTTCAATACGAGAGGTACGTACCCTGACTAGTTAGCTAATACTACTTTGGTTAAAAAAAAGAATGGAAAGTGGAAAATTTGTATAAATTATACTTATTTAAATAAGGCTTTCCCTAAAGATTCTTTTTCTTTACCGCACATACACCAGTTAATTGATTCTACCGTAGTCATGAACTTTTTAGTTTTGTAGATGCCTATTCTGGTTGTAATCAGATAAAAATGGACCCTCTAGATGAGGAAAATACCTCATTAATTGATATGAAAGTCATGCCAGTTGGCTTGAAAATACTGGAGTCACATATCAGAGATTGATGACCAAAATCTTTCAAGAACACTTGGGAAAAACTATGGAGGTCTACATAGATGATATGTTGGTCAAGGTAACACAAGAAGAGGACCATTTTCAACATTTGACTGAAAACTTCGAAATTCTACCCAAGCACAACATGAAGTTGAACCCTGAAAAATACGCCTTTGGCGTGACTTCAGGTAAATTTTTGGGCTTTCTTGTTTCTAACAGAGGTATTGAAGTAAATCCCACGCAAATCAAAGTAATTGAGGAAATACCTAACATAATCACGAGCAATAAAGAAGTACAGATATTAACAGGTAGAGTAGTAGATCTGGGAAGGTTTATATCCAAATCTTCAAAAAGGTTTTAAGTTCTTTTCAGTATTGAAAAAGCAAAATCAGTTTGAATGGACTGATGAACGTCAATAAGCTCTGAAGGATTTAAAGTCTTACTTGTCAAAACCGCCCATGTTAGCAAAGCCAAGAGACTGGGAAATATTGCTTATTTACCTTGATGTGTCAGAAGTTGCGGTAAGCGCGGTACTGGTACATGAAGACAAAGGTAAGCAGTCACCGATCTATTATATTATTAAGTCTTTGTTAAATGCTGAGACACAATATTTTCACTTATAGAAACTTGCATTTTAATCATGGCATCAAGGAAATTGCGATCTTACTTTCAATGTCATCTTATTTCCATTATAACTGCTTTTCCACAAAGGAGTATATTACACAAGAAAGAATTGTCAGGAAGATTAGATAAATGGGCTATAGAGCTTAGTGAATATAATATTATATATCAGCCTAGAACTGCTATAAAGTCTCAAGTGTTAGCAAATTTCGTAGTAGATTTTAGCTCGAACCTGATTGCTGAAGCAGAAAAAGAGCTGCGAATATTTATCGGAGCTAATCCGGGAACTTAGACCTTGTTTACTGACGATTCTTCAAATGTTAAAGGAGCATGTTTAGGAATTATTTTAAATCCGCCTTTAGGAGAAGTCATAATACGGGCAATAAAGTGTTATCCAATTACTAACAATGAGGCAGAGTATGAAGCTTTGAATGCATGTTTGGAGCTCACAAGAGAGTGTATTTAACAAATCATAATCAAAAGCGACTCGCAGCTAGTAGTAAATAAATACAAGGAACTTACGTGGCAAGAGAAATGCGAATGCAAAAATTTTCTCGCTAAAACCCAGAGGGGATCTTGAGAAACATAGGCTTCATTATCCAAAACCACGCGTCTTCTGACTCGCGATTTTCTCGCTAAGGATCCTTCTTCATTATCCTCTTCATCTTCAGAGCCACGAGCTTTAGCATTCTTCCTCTTAGATAAAAATACACTTAGAATTTTTTTTCACATAGAACTAACAGAAATCCTAGCAGAAGGAACGGAAGCGAGGCTGATGCCACGAATAGAAAACCCTAAAAGCGATAAAAGCAAAAGGGATAAAAGGAAAATAAAAGAAGGAACAAAGAGAAGGAAAACCACAGGAATAAAAGTATAACACGTGTCTTCACTTTCCATCCAAATTTTCGTGAAAGAAATTTCCAAGAACTCTTATCCAGGGGAGAAACAGTCAACATTTCTTCTACCCAATCACGAGAGTCAGAATTTTCTGTGAAGACTTCCATGGTTGCTGAAAAATGAACATAAAATTATGTGAGAAAAATTGAAACGTCAAGAGAAACAAGGAAATAAAGAAAAATACTCACGTGCAAAGTTCCACTTTTCAGGGAAGGGCATATTCTCGTCACCTACTAATTCACGAGTGGGAACAACAAAAAATCAGGCATGCCAGCCACAATCACGATCATCATCGGGGCTAACTAAAACTCTTTTACTTATTTCCACGAGAGAAAAAACACCCTCGCAAAAATCTTTAGGGAGTATAGGTGGAGTAAGTGACGAAAAGCAAAAGGATCGGAAACCAAACTTGATAAGTAAAGAAGGCAAGCAACTTCCCTTCACACAATTGGACCTATTTGACCAAGACAAACATTGAAATAGCGGCAAAATTCAATAATCACATAATCAATAGGAGGGTTAAACCCTAAGGTGAAATGGTAGGTATAAACAAAGGAATAAAGTTTATGGTAAGAGTTGATTCTATCATCAACACTAGGGGTCATTACTGGGAAATCAGGTTTCCAATGACATTCACATCGAACCAAGGCAAGAAGGCCTAGAGTAATCAAACTTGGGTGGTGATCAGTAGGATTAAAGGATTCTATGGAAGAAACTTGTTTTCTCATAGCTTCACAATCTAATATAAAGGAAAATTCTTGAGGGTCAATCCCAAATACAACGGGTTCTGGCATAGGCTCATTATGATATCTCCCTATAGAGGAAGATATTGCGGTTATGGAAGTTTTAGCCCTAGAGGAAGAAGGCTTGGTAGTACCACTCTGAGAAGAGGTAGAACTATGGGTAGACAAAAGAACCTAAGCTACGTATCAGCCACCTCTTCTACTCCTAGTGGGGGCAGGGGAGGGGGGAGTTCATTAGCGATCACTACCTTACAAGGGTCTGATAATGAAGAAAGGTTTGAATAACAAGAAGACATCTTTAATGGTGAAGATACAAAAGAAAGAAAAAGAACTGTAAGAGAAGTTAAAAGTATGAATGCAAGAAAGAAGAAGGGAATTTTCACGGTTGCGTGTAATAAGGTATTTATAGGGGAAAACAATCACCAGATATTTTTATTATGAATTGTCATCATGGAATCGTTACTTCGTGACTGATGCAGCCGCAGAAAAACCCTAAAAATGCGCTAAAAACTGCATAACCAATTGCAGCGAAATATGTGTCCTGGGCATTAAATAGATATAATGTATGTCTCATCGATTCTGAAGAAGGAATTATGATAGTTGGGAAGAGGCGACAACATATTCCCCCCATAGAAACTTATCACTTTTCGAATATTCAGTTAAGAATATTTAAAAAGTGGGGAGATTATCTGTATTAGTGGAAAAGAGGCATGACAAGTGGACCATCAGTGAGGTGACAAGTGTAACTTACAATTGGGTCAATAAAAGAAAACAAAAAGGCACATATGAAACACTCACGGTGTTTCATCCAGAGGAAGTACTAGTACTACCAGCTTGCAAAGAAGAAATAGACACGAGATGAATGAAAATTGTAAAAAGGAAAGATTTACGAATCTGTTATAAATATGAAAGGGGAATCGACATTAACTTTGATTAAGGGTGATCCTCAACTATTACTGTAATCGTTGCAATTAAATATGGTAACGGACAATCAAGGCAATTAACGTCATTAACGAGCCAGAATTAAGTATGAAAATCGTTACAATTGTGTATCCTTATATAAGGACCCATACCGTACGATGATCTGGTTATTTTTTTTAATATATGCAATCAGTCTTTTACTTTATTCAAGTGTCCTAAACCGCGATTATGGGGGAGATTAGCAATCAACAATGAGCTTTCTTTTCTTACTCATTATTTTCATATTTTCCTTATTCTTTGTATTACCCAGAAAGTGAAGTAATTTTTGTTATTAGTAGTCCGATTTTTTATAATACTAGCTTTAACTGTAAAATTTATTTTTGAGTTAAATAAATAGCTCATTGGAACAGAACAGTCTAATAAAATAATCGCGAAAAGAGCATTACGTAAGAACTAAGAAGCACTACTCTGATCACTTGGTCTCGTTTAATAGCTAGCAACAATCAAGACAATAAAAAAGATACAGTATGTAAGTGCTGATACTGTGGTAAGAATCTAAAATGATAATAGTAGCAAGATAAAAGAAGTAGAGAGAAAAGAGAGATTTTTATTTCATCCAAGTGTGTTCTATATCCCATCTTATGCCTCTATTTATATTATTCTATAGTGGCGTACAAAAAAGTAACCTTAAACATGACATTAATAATTGGGATCATAAGAGAAGATCATGGAAAAAGTTACGGAGGTGTAAAATTTAAAATCATAAAAGTAAGAAATAGTAAGAGGTTATTTACGTTATGAATGAAAGTAACGGGAGTAGTGGATAACTTTATTATTTACCCAAAAAAAAAAGATATTTAAGTGGTTTGTGGTCAAGTAACTACCAATGGGTACTCTTTTATATCTGTTTCGAAAAATCCTATAGCAAATCGCGCTAATTCCTGCGCTGCTTCATGCACATTTGGCCATTTATAATCCTTCTTTTGGCTGAAAAAGTATTTCAGAAGGGATTAAACAATTACGTAAAAGGAAAGGAAAGCATGTATATCTTCAAAGTTGTACACACCAATTGCTGCATAATTTCAGTTCCTTAAGGAATTGTTTCTTTCTCTCTGCCGCCGTTGGAATTAATTGTAAGTACGTGGGGAACGAATAAATGAGTATGGAATTAAGAGGACTCTTTTATGGTTGTTGGTCTACTACTTTGGCCAGTCAAATTAAAGCTGAAGTTGGTCAAGCGCATGCATATGCGGTTTTAATTTTACCTCCAGATAAATAAGTCGTCTTCTTTCCGTTGTCTCTTTTCATTAGTTTGCCGACAGTTTAGAAAATATTGGTGAACCAATTTTGGTCTTGCTAGAAAATATAATATCATTGCTTTAGAAAAGAGGATCAATATTTGGACTTCTGGTTATCTTTAGTCTCCTTCTTCCATTCTTTTTTTATTTTATTTTTGACTAAGGCCAAAAGCATCGGTCAATTCACTTTCATCTTTTCTGAGGGAGACACATACACAAAGCTCCCTGCTTAAATTCCGCCCAAACTAGTGCGGCTCCCTTGTGATTATTTCTTCCCAAAGATATAAAGCAATATTTATATGCTACTAACAAAACAAAACATAAAATCCAACCCTATTACTACTGTTAATTTTAAGTTTTATTTATTTATTTATTATTATTATTATTATTTTATTACTACATTGGCATTTTAAAGAAGGTGATGCAGGGAAAGGGGTACAAGTAATTGAACCTACACTTATTATGCGAGACTCCTATTGGTAAGAACACCAAACATGAAAACAAATGTCATAAGACACTTATTGACACTTTCCTGAGGATTCTAAGACCCGATCACCCGTCAAAGAAATATCCTTAGGTCGGCATGAGACGTCGGTTCTTGATTAACATCCTTTTGCCACTATCTTTCTTTCCGAAAAATGCCCACTTGCCATTCGTTGGTTATTAGCGGCATCCCGAAAACGTCCGGGTCGAAATATGGCTTTCAAATTAAGTTCCGAATTAGTGGATGCTGCCAAAGGGTAATAGCTATGAATAGTCATCGACTTCCGGGAAAGACAGGCCAGTAGCTGCTCCTGGCTTTCGGACAGCTAGAGCACCGACAGATAGAGCGAAGAGTCCATAAGGAGAAGAGCCAAGGCTTGTCGTAGATAAGAGTTGTATACGATAAGTTTGAGTCTTGCTTCCCTCAAATCAGTACCCCCTCGGTCATCCCTGTTTATACATCAGCCCAACCAATGACTATTCCGTTTGGATTAGCTGATTTAAAATAGTTGATAAGCATTATATGTTGTAAAAGACTTTTTAGTACTGAAATTGATTTAATAAATAAGCAGTTACGTGTTTGGATACAAGTGATGAAATTGATAATAAGTTGCTGCAGTATTTAATAAAAAAGTGTTGATAAGCTCTTTTTCTGTTAAAATGACTTAAATAACCTTAGAACTGTTTATACTTATAAGGGCATAATTTCTTCAAAACTTTAGATTCCAAATCGATCCAAATACAAAATATACTATTTGTCATTTTATTTTAAATATAAATGTGTTTATGATAAATATTTTTATTTTATGATAAGCATATAATCATAAGTTATAATAATTAATAAATTGATAAAAGATTCTAATTGAAAAATAAACCTAAATAGGACAAAATATTTGAAGAGAAACAAACATTGATACACCAAAATTTGATATGTCCTCATTTATTACATATAGTTGAAAGATTAATACACAATAACATAGATATAAATATGTAAAGAAATAGAGAATTTGTTTATCTTAAATAGTCAATGAGAATTGCAGGTTTGAAGAGGCGGGGGAGTTAGGTTGAAATAGTATTTGAGTCAGTGAGTCTCGATGTAAGAGTTTTGTTCTAAAAAAGAATATTTTAAGGATAAAATAGTAAATTTTTTTGTCAAACTTAAAGTGCTTAAAAGCTAAAAATTCATAAGCTGGGAGTGACAAGCTTATGAGCCCGTTTGGATTGGCTTATTTTAAGTGTTTTTAAGCTAAAATAGCTTTTAAGTCATTTTGTAGTATTTGGATAAAGTAAAAAAGTGCTTTTAAGCACTTGTTTTTAAGCTAAAATGACAAAAATAAGCCAAAAGTCAAAAGCTAGAGTTCCTAACTTATGATTTTTGGCTTAAAAATCACTTACAACAAGCCCATCCAAACGGGCTCTATGGCTTTTGGCTTATTTTTAACTTATAAACACTTGGCTTATAAGCACTTTTAACTTTACCAAACGCGTAAATAACCCGAAAAGTGCTTATAAGCTAGTTTGACCGGCTTATTAGCTTAGCCAAACACCCTCTTAATTTGTTCACTACTAGATAAACAATTAATTTATATACATGACAAATCTCCGGACAAGTGTTTTGAGTGTTAAATTATACTTCCTCCGGTCTAAAATAAGTGAACTTTTATCCTTTTTACTTTGGTCTAAATAAGTGTAATTTTTACATAATCAAATATGAATTAACTTTAATTTTTTAAATTTGTCCTTGTTTACATATCCCAATGATCAAGTTAATAATATGTAAATTTTAATTAAATGTAATTTAATCAAACAACTTATTATTTTTTAGGAGTTAGTATTTTCTTAAAGGGTACGCCAAAAGTAAAAAAAATATTAAGGAGTAACAATGAACCGAAGGGAGTAACAATGAACATATAAAATTGAACAATTAAAATTTCAAATTTTTGTTTTGGGAGAGGGGGCGATATTATTGAAAACCGTGAGAGACAAATGCATATAATTGAGGAGTAGAATTTGTAAATGTCTTGGATTAAAGTGAAAAAATAATTAGGAAGAAAGTGGGAAAAAATTTAAAGTTGTATTTGAAAATTAGAGTTGTGTTAGGACATAATTATAAGTTTGGGTTGTTTTTAAAGTTTTGTGATAATCTGAGTGAAAATTTTGAAAAATAACTTTTTGAAGTTTTTCAAATTTTTGAAAACTTCTAAAATCTATCTTCAAGTGAAAATTTAAAAATTTATGACAAAACACTAATTTCAAGAAAAAAGTAAATTTTTTCTTATGTCCAAACGGGCTCTTAAGTTTTTGCTTTGCTTTTAAGGAAAGGATACAAATTTCAGCTTTCTTCGTATACCAAAAGAATTATAGTACTACTTTCGTTACTACTAATTAGAATCCGTTTTTTGTTTTACAAATTTGTCCAATTACCTTACGTTTTCAAAAATCAAGTCTATTTTTATTTATTAAAAGCGCTTTAAAAAAGAAGTTTGACGAAACATGTATTAGATATACTAGTAACTCACTGGGTTCCAATTTAGTTTCTTTTAAATTTCATAAAACAGAAATACCTAATCACATGACCGTCAACCGACAAAAAAAAAGAGAACCCAAATAAAAGGGAAATACAACATAGTCACATAAAGGTAAGTTTGGCGGCTTAAGCCCCTTAGCATTAAAAACCAGTGAGACAGCACAATAGCACAGTGTAGGTTGTGGAAAACGTCATATGCAATTGTCTTCGTGTCTATCTGATTTCGCCAAGCTGTTTTTCACATGAATCTTGATCCAATCAAACTACTCTTCACCTTCCCTTTCAACCTTTAGGTGACTGAAATGCTTTTAATCCTTTATCTACATGTCAAAACGTGTGTCAGTGTGTTCTTCTCTTTTAAGTTCTATGGATTGATAATTTAAAAATTGATACAATGAGAATAATGAAAAGGTATAATTGTAGGTGATTTCATTTGATAGCATTAATTGACAATCTTTTAACAAATGGTTGTATTGAGATTAATTAAAAGGTATAATTGTAGGTAATTTTATTTAATAGCATTAATTGATGATCTTTTAACAAATGGTTGTATGAGTCGAAAATATACCTGTCACGTGGACTAATATTGCAATGACATGTGTCACGGGAGTTGAAACGACAAAGAAGAATGACATGTATAGAAAACGTGAGCAACACACATCGGATCACTTGTGCGGATACCTTATCTGTTAGTTTCGAGGTTGAGTATAAGAAATAGTTACGGGATTGATAATTAAGGTTATTAATAGCCATGAATATGAAAAGGTCATTAATAGTCACGAATATAAAAAGAATCAGTCAAAATCCTGATTACACGTGATTTATTATTATTGTTTCAATCCTAATTTTCGGTATCTATGCTCTTTATCTAGGGTTATGTTCTCAGTGAGCTAAAGATGTGTCCTATGTTGTCTAATTACCTCTCCTCATTCTTTTTCGATGTACCTCTACCTCTCCTACCTATCACTGTCAATCTCATGTACTTCCTCACCAGGGCATCTGTGCTCCTCTTTATATGTTTGAATCACCTTAATCTAGCTTCCTTCATTTTGTCCACCACGGAGGTCACTCTTGCTTCTTCTTTTTTTCGTATATCTTTGTTCCTAATATTATCTCTATTAGTATGCCCACACCTCCATCTAAGCATCCGCATATATACTACTTTTATCTTATAAACGTGTGAATTCTTGACTAACCAACACTCTGTCATATACATTATAGTTGGTTTAATAACCACTCAATAAAATCTAGCTTTAAATTTTGTTGGTATCTTCTTATCACATAGGACACCAACTGTGGATCTCTACTGCATACACCCGCTCCAATACGATGTGTAAAATCTTCATCAATTTCTCTATTTACTTGAATTATTGACTCAAGATACTTGACGCTTCCTCTCTTGGGAATGATTTATCTATCAATCCTCACTTTCACATTACCTCGTGTATTGCGTAATTGAATTTGCACTCCAAGTACTCTATTTTGGTCCCGCTCAACCTGAAATCTTTAGGCTCTAGTTTCTATCTTCAAACCTCCAGTTTAGCGTTAACCTAGTGTCATAACCCCAAATCTAAACTGGCTGTGATGGCTCCTATCGTGATACTAGGCTAGCCAATTATCTGAGAATAACATAAAGGATTTCCATTTAATACACAAATTTTCGATATTTCATAATAATTTCCATTTTTTAAGCATTTTTAAACAGACTAAGATATGTCGAATAATAGATACAACTCAAGATCCCGAAGTCACTGGTCATGAGCATCTAAAGACAATACAAGTCTGGAAAATAAGCATTATAATAGTAAGAAAGAGAAGGGCAAGGTTGAGGACGCGTGCAACTACCTCGCAATTCTCCGTGAATCTCTGGTACAGTAAATCAACTCTCAGTCAGCCCTAGCACCTGAATCTGCACACAAGGTGCATAGAGTAATGTGAGTACGCCAAATCAGTAAGTAATAAAAGTAAATAAGGTCTGAGAAATATGAAACACATAACAATACATCATAAATCCACGGTAAGTACAGTCCATCTTTCAAAAATCGTAGATATGTCAAATCATGACGCTTAAAGCCGATTTCAGTGAAAATCATTTGAAAATGAAATTTCCAACAATTTCAATAAGAATGTCCCAAAGGTTTAGTGTAAAAATGATATAATTCATAAGTAGCCTCTCGGGCAAAAACATGAATAATAAATCGCCCCTCGGGCATAACATCACTCAGAATCAGTCCCTCAGCATGCCTCACAATCACTCGTAATCAGCCCCTCGAGCAACCTCACAGCCACTCATGCCTCCCAATCACTCGTCACTCGGCAATCGCACTCAGTAGGTACATGCGCTCACTGGGATGTGTACAGACTCTGGAGGGGCTCCTACAGCCCAAGCATTAATATCAAGCCATCTCGTAGCATAATCACTCAGGCTCTCGGCCTCGCTCAGTCAGAAATCTCTCAAAGCCACTCGGGCTATCAAATAAACGAGGTACTCGACCGAAAATATCATTTTATATCACAAAAGTAGTGTAAATGAGACTGAGTTTCGAAATCAGTTAAACAGGAAATGACTGAGTGTAAATCATAAGTCAACACAGTGAGGAATAGCAGTAAACATCCCCCAAGAGGTCCAAACAGGTCGGCACAAGGCCCCAAACATGGCGTACAACCTAAAATATAATAATAGTCTTAAAACATGAATATCATATGAAGTAGAATCAAATACGCAACTTAATAGTTGTCACGGGACGGACCAAGTCGCAATCCCGCAACCCTGTGCGCCACACACTCGTCATTTCGTATGTGCGCCACTCCAAACAATGATAAAAATGTGATGTCCGGGGTTTCATACCCTCAAGACAATATTTACAGTCATTACTTACCTCAAACTAGCCAAATTACTAATTCGCGATGCCTTTGCCTCTTGACTCGGCCTCCAATTGCTCTGAATCTAACCAAAACTAGATTAATATCATCAATATATGCTAAAGGAACAAAGCCCACTCGAAAATTATCAAATTTAACCAAAATTCCCGAAATTGGCCAAACCCGAACCCCGGGCCCACGTCTCGAATTCTGACAAAAATCACAAAACTAGCTTCCTTACACTCTCACGAGTCCATACATACCAAATACATAACAATCGGACCCCAAATGGGCCCTCAAATCCTCAATTTATACTCTCAAATTTCAAGCCCTAAACCCCCAATTTTAACCACTAATTTCCATAAATTTCATGTCTAATCAGTCAAATAACACCATAGAAACGAGCTTTAGGCCCAAAAATCTTACCTCCACGAAGTTCCCTTGATTTCCCTCTTCAAATCGCTCCCTTAAGCTCCAACCCGTATGAAAACTTTGATGAAATAAACCAAAATTCGCGAAGGTTGCTATTTATATGATCTGCCCAGTGAAACCGCACCTGCGGATCCATACCTGCGGTCCCAGGTGCGCTTCTGCGGAATTTCACTTAAAGTCCAATCTCGTATATGCGATCGATACAACCGCACCTGCGATCCGCAACTGCGACCAGAAGTTCCGCATCTGTGGAAAAGCCCAACTCCTCAAAATCCGTATTTGCGGCTCCCAAACCGCACAAACGACCTCGCACGTGCGGCTCCCCCTGTCACACCTCCTTGTTATACGCCCCAAAGGGGGGTACGGAAGTTTCTCCACTTAAAGTGACATTATTCGAAATGGGA
>ML356705.1:0-21525 GCA_005239505.1 Nicotiana paniculata
ATAAATACTACACACTTAAATATTCAATACAAATCAAGAAAATGAAGAAACAAACATAAATGGTTAAGAAATCTGTAACCACAAGGTTGAAATCTTCAAATCCCAAGTGTGTGTGCAAACCCTAGCTTCCACAAATGTTTTCTCTCTTCTTCTCTACTCAAAAATATCTTTACAATGCCAAAAGATTTTCTAGGTCGAGTATATCAGAGTTGGAAATGAGAACATGTGTTTTTACATTTTTGCCCAGTGCTGATGCCAGTTGACCACACCTGCGGAAGAATATTCGCAGGTGCGGTTCCGCAAGAGCGGAAATCCACTCGCAGGTGCGAATCTCAAGACACCCAGAATCCGCAGGTGCGGAATCACTGGAAGTACTGTGCATATTTCACCATGGTTTGCTCGACTTCACTCCAATTCAACACCAACCACTTCATGTCATCATTTCCCTGAAATTCGAGCAATTACACACTATAAACGGCCTCAAGTTATCATTGAAGGATGCAAAATCTAACGAAAAGAGGCTAAAATGAGTGGTAAAATCACCACTCATCAGTTAGCCCCGTGATTAGGTTAAATAACAAAATGTTTGTTTAGTTGAGCTAAGATGAAATCAACATTGTAAATTAAGTTTGTAAAATAAGACAAATGGGCTATGTGGTGATGATTCTTCTGATATGGGCAGAATGATTTAGTTATTTGGCCCAACATAAATAACATGGTAGCTAGCCCCATTTCTTTCCTTTTTTTCTCTCATTGCTTTAAAATAGGTGGAATTGGTCCAACATTCATTTGCATAATTTTTCCTACAATAAAGGTATAAATAAAATGACAAGGTCGTGAGGATATGTCGTGATTCAATTTCATCAATTAATTAGAAGTTTTTTATTTAATTACTTTCGAGTAGGCTTCAGTTCTAGGTGCGACGCACGAACTAAGGTCGGGAACACTCGTCTTGGTTAGTGTAAACTAGGGTCCGGGATACTCGTCCTAGTTTGAAGTTACTAAAGTCATCAACAATAAAAGTGGATATAGACAAACATAAAAATCAAATAAAGCGCAGTTTATTTAAAGTTAATTCAAAGACAGTTCAATAAAGCGCCCGTGCTAGAACCACGGGACTCGGGGAATGCCTTATATCTTCTCCCCGGTCAAAAGAATTCCTTATTCGAACTTTGTTTTTGCGGACCAATAAAAAGAGAGTCAAATCTTCCTTTGATTAGGGATTCAAATAAAAGGTGACTTGGAACACCCAAAAATCAATTCCAAGTGGCGACTCTGAGAAATAAAATAATCTCTATTCCAAAATTGTCACTTTAATTGGAAAAACTCTTTAACCTACAACAATACACACAATATCTCTTTTGGGGTTAGAAAAGGGGTGTGACAATATCCAACACTATTGTCATTCCTACTGTTGAATTGAATTTCTATTGTTAGCATTAGTATTAATTTGAACTTTGTTTGAGTTACTACATTTATGGACTATAAAATTTATTTACAATTCAAAAATGTTATGTCCAAACTTGAAATAATACACTAAAAGATAAAACTATGAAAAACTTTAAGAAATATATATAAATTACATTATAATAAATATTTATATGTTTGAACTATAAACGACCTGCCCGATCATTATTTGAAGGAAAATTCTAGAAACCTCTTTGGAGATTTATTTTTGTTAAACTAACCTCTCTTATGGTTTGAAATCTTTCTTTTGATGGCTATCATTGTGCAAGTCCATTTCTATTTAATTAAAAAGTTCATTCTCTTGGTCTTTATGAACAAATTCTCAAGAACACAAAATACTATAGTAAAAGACACTTCACTCACTCAGAGATATTCATCAAGCCAAATTAAGCTGTACATCTTATATTGTTCCGTTGGAAATATCATGTGTGTGTTCTCCTGCATCGTTTGAGTCGTTCAATATTCTGCTGAAAGTTCATCAAATAACCTTTCTCTTACTTCCTTAGCTTGTAATATTAACACACATAAAAATTCAGAATTGTCGTAAATCTTGACAAAAAAGACTACATCTTCAGAACAACATCAAATAATTTGTTCAATCACTAAATCCAAAAAAGGGTTATTTTCTTTTTAACTACAGGGATAAACATAGATGATAGACATAACAAACCAAACAAATAACATTTTTTTGACAGTTTTCGTACGTGTATTTTGGGTTACATAGGTTTGCCAAATTGATCCAAGCTATTGCATGGTTCACTTTAGCCACAATCCAGGTTGACCTATATCCATTAAATAAATTCTTAACACAACCCGTCCAGATCTAGACCATATTTTTTGGGCATCGCCAATAAAACAAAATTGTAATAGCTACCTGTTTTTCCCAATCAAGTGAAAGCAGAATTGTTTGCATTGTGGAACCTATGAGTAATCCACTCCACAGGCCTTTCTTTTTCCAATTCAAATAGAATCCCATCAATAAAGAAGCAGGAATTCCAACCAAGTAATATGATCTTAAATTAACATAGGCTCCTATATGTTGCCATCCACTTCCTCTTGCTACACCTGATGCAACATAGAAATTAAGATTGATGAAACTAATAACCTGATAATACTGTTTGTATGCTATCCATGACGATGGAAAGGCAGAGAAGAGGAGTCAGTTACGTGATAAGAGTGATGACTTCTTTTTCATTTGTGAAAGCATATCCCCATACACCAGGGCAGCTAAAAAGAATTCCACTTGCTAGCAGGAATTGTTTCCATCAGAGTATTTCCCTTAATGGACCGAATTGTTTCCAAGTCTCAATTACCGGGCTATTTGCATCCGTACTCACTTTTTGTGCCACGTTTTAATTTATACCCACTTTATAAAAAAAATTGCATCTGTACCCGCTTTTGCGCATAATTTCAGCATGCGGGGCTGAAGTAGCAAAAGCAATCATGCAAAACTTCAGCTTTCTAGTAGACAGCTTGCGAACTTCAGATCTAGAGCTGAAGTTGTTGTCTTGTAACTGGGGAACATCAGCATACGGGGCTGAAGTTCTCCAGTTATAAAAACAAAAACTTCAGCATACGGGGCTGAAGTTCCCCCAGTTACACTGGGGAACTTCACAGTTATAAAGACAAAAACTTCAGCATACGGGGCTGAAGACTGGGGAACTTCAGCTCTAGAGCTGAAGTTTTGTCTTTGTAACTGGGGAACTTCAGCCCCGTGGGCTGAAGTTCCCCAGTTATAAAGACAAAACTTCAGCATAATGGGCTGAAGTTCCCCAGTTTACAAAGACAAAACTTCAGCTCTAGAGCTGAAGTTCTCTAGAGCTGAAGTTTTGTCTTTGTAATTGTCTTTATAACTTGGGAACTTCAGCTCTAAAGCTGAAGTTTGTAACTGGGAAACTTCAGCTTTGTCTTTGTAACTGGGGAACTTCAGCCCCGTATGCTGAAGTTTTGTCTTTATAATTGGCAAACTTCAGCTTAACTGGTGAACTTCAGCTCAGCGAAGGGCTCAGCGAGGGGAAGGGAGCTGAAGTTATTTAAAAAGTGGGTACAAGTTAAAAGTTTTTAAAAAAGCGGGTATAGGTTAAATGGGGGCGACCAAATAGGATACCCCGCGCAATTTTTACTCAATTACCTTCAAGAAATTGTTGGGATATATACTATTAACCATGAGTTTGGTTTGCATATAATATTTATTATGAAACAATTATTTATTCAATTTTAATAAAGTTTTAAATAGATCATATATTTGTCTGTGTCATTTACTTATATAGTAGATGATTTAGTGTATAGATTTTAGCTTATACATGGAAGATTAAATTATCGGTTCTTATAAGTATAAAGTTTGAGTTCACAGTCTAATGATGGAATTGGACAAACCATCATGGATGATTGTAGCACAAGATTAAATATAATTTATCTTGATTATAGGAATGGTTTAATTCCAACTTCTTGTGCTAGTACAGTTTGTATGTATTGAACGGACCAAGTAGAGATAAGTATTTTATACTGACTTAATAAAATAAACTCTCTAGCCATTAAATGTACTTATACTCTTAATCTTGATATAATTATTATTAGTTGTGTATATTATTNTCTGGTAAATTGGATAAATAATAATGTACATTGGCGAAGTAATAGTTAGTTGATGGAATCTATGTCTCGGTTTAAAGATTGATGATACACCTTTATGAAAGCTTATAGGTTTTCATGTGTAAAACCCGGCCAGAGGATTTTGTATCCGACACATGAAATAAGTTAAGCGAAAGTCTAAAGGAAATAATCAATAAATTAAATTGTCAGTAATTTAATGTAATTGATTAGCATCTGAATCTTAACATGGGGAGTTAAATAAGATTTAATGGATGAATTTTGAAATTGAATAAGGAGTGAAATTACGAATTTTTAGTGGAATAATTCATAATTAATTATGGTAGATATTAATTTCAAAAATTAAAAATTAATTCCATAATTAGAGCCTTGTTAATCAAATTTTGTGTTCCCTATTGTGCCTAAATAATAGGAAATAAAGGAATCTTTTTTCTGGTGGAAAAGAAAACCCAACAGGTTTTGAAAAAGGGTTTTAACCCTTAAAACTTGTGATATAAATACATAAGGTTCTCCACCTAGAAAGTGTGAGTGAAAGGAGGCTGAAAATTTCAGCCATGGTGGCCGAAATTTTTAAGCTATTTTTCCTAGAATTTTGCCCACACGAAATTATTATTTCCGAATATTATTTGGGTAACACAGTAGAAGTCCGTAAAACGTTCGAGGATCACGATTGTGCGGGTGGTGGAGATTCCATTAAGAAGTTATAGAATTGAAGATTCACGCGAAAAAAAGATATGTTCACGCTTCAAGAGGTAACCCGTGAAACCCCGTTTATGTTAGTTGTTTAGATTACATGTGAATTTGATACTGGGATTGCTTCCGCTGCGTATAATAATCCATCAATTGGTATCAGAGCCCACTCACATCTGATTAGATAACTAAATTTTTTCATGAAACAAGAATAACGCGTTTATGTGCGTTTCTAAATTACATGTATATGTGGTTTTCTGAAAAACTGCACTGCTGTTTTGTGAATTAATTGTGCAAATATTTTGGGGTACTCTTGTAATCATGAGATATTTGTTTTCTTATTGATATTTGATTGAGATTATCTGAATTTTTTGGGGTAAACCCTAGAAAAACGCAAAACCTGTTTTTGACCGAATAACCAGTATTTTCGAAGGTCAGCGGACTTGACGGATTCCAATTGAACTGAAATTTGGTGGGTCCATCGAAAACAACGTGGTGAGAAAAACTCAGTGATTTTGGCACTGAATCATGGTGTTTTTCGGCGTTTTGAGGTCGTTAGAACCATGTTTTGGGCGTTTTTCTATTTTTTGAAAATTATTTCTTAATAATTTAATTCGTTTTTAATTCTATGGTGGTGGGGGTGACTTCCCGTGGTCCCCATGATTAAATATTGGTCATATAATAGTTTACAAATTGGCTATTAGCAAATAGACGTATTATTGTTGTATTAAATTCAATAATAGAGGTGTAGGATTCTATTGACTAGGTCTTACAAGGTATAATTGATATTGCATGATGATATAATTATTTTGTAAGAAGGTGAAATCCTCTATTTGATATCCTGGATGAATAATGATTGTAGCGTTTGGCATATTTGTCCATAAAGAAAAATTTCTCAAATTTTAGTTTATGTTTTCATGCCCTACGTAATTACTAGTTTTGAATTTTCGATGAAGATTTTTGTTCTCTGGTTGGAGGTTGTAATTAAGTTAAATATGACGGTATTTCGTATGAGTTTCACATTATTGATATAACTCTTAAGTTATGGTCCATATTCTGCCATAAAATAATTTTATGAGCTATATGTAATTTCATTTGTGAATTGAGAATTTTAAGAGTAATAAATAGTTACCACTAAAGTGGTTTGTTTATTTGAACTCATAAAAATTCTTAATAAATTTGTACATGTGAAATTGTGTTTATTCATGGATTGAGCATTAAGTAGGATCCACAAAATGGTCTATTTATTTGAGTCATTAAAATATGCTTAATGTACCATGTGAAAATTATCCTTGATAAATCTACATTAGTGGTGAAGGTTATTAATTATAAAAAGAGTTTTATCTTTGGGTACTAGTGAGACCAACTCCACTCATGAGAAGAGATATTAAGTTTTTCACCGAATGGGAGAAAATATAATATCTTAGGTTCTTGTGTATTTAACAAAAGGATAATTTATGTAAAAAGAGATATTATGTATCCTAGAAATAGGAAGAACATAATATATGCCTTGAGCTCATAGTATAATTACAAGGAGAATGAAATCAATATCATATTTATTTTAATGCATGAAACTGTTTAAAATCGTTATTCTCTGAGTTGGATACAGGCTGGTGGTCATGAATTAGACGAACTCCAATTGACCTGAAACTTGGTAGGTTCATCGAAATGATCTAGTAAGAAAAACTCACTGTTATGCAGTGAATCATGTTGTTTTTCGGCATTTTGAGGTCGTTTAAATGGGTTTTCAAGTAGTTTATTAAATTGAATTTATTATAAATATGAAAAGTTATTCTTTATATATCGGCTATATTTATGTTAAATCTGAAACATGATGATTTAACTTGATATGATATACAGCAAGAATGCAAATCACATGAGTTTAATCCTAAATATGCCAAAAATAATTTGTTTGAATTTGTTCTAGTTTTTGGCGATCGTGAATTATCACGATCTCCGAATGACCTGAAATTTGGTAGGATCATTGGAAACGATCAGTTAAGAAGAACTCACCACTATGCCGTGAATCACATCATATTTCGATGATTCGGGATCGTTTAGATGAGTTTTTTTGAAAGTTTTGACGGATTAAAATGTGATTTACATACGAAAAGTCATTCTTTCTATCATTTTATTTATGTCTAATCTGGAACACGATAACATATGTTGATTTGACATGAATTGGTATATGATAAGAATGTAGGTCAAATTTTAAATTCTTAAAAAATGCTTAAAATGATAATTTTCCAAATTTGGTTGAAATTTTTGGAGATTGTGATGTTAACGATCTCCGATTATTCTGAAATTTGGTAGGTTTACCAGAAACAACCCAGTGTAAAATACTCATTGCCAAGCAGTGAAAAATGTTAATTCTAGCATTTTAAGACAGTTTAAATGGCGTTTTGAGCATTTTTTTAATTATGGAACTTAATCATCAGAAAAAGAATTTGTGGTTGTGATAAAGTGGTGATAGGAATTAACCCCTATGGTCACCATTTTTTATTTATAGTGAGATAATAAATTTACGCGTTGACGTTAGGTCTTCCTCCATATCGGATAAATTTATTATGAACCCACTGGATATAGTTACTAGTTATTGATAACTTGAATTAACTCTCGATTTAAGTTAAAGGATTGAATCAATTTTGTAACTAAAATACAATCATGATTATGTGGTGGTAGAAATATATTTCTATGGTCTTCCACAATTAATTTCAAGTGAGTAATAAATTTATGCGTTGACTTTAGGTCTTCCTCCATATCGGATAAATTTATTGTAAGCTCACTAGGTGAAATACTAGTAATTGATATCATGTACTTACTCTCCATCTGAGTATACATGTTGGATCAATAGAACTAAAGCTATTAAAAAAGATGTTCACTTGACTTAAATTAACAGTATATTCTCCATCTGAGTTGGGACTGTTTTAATTTATTTGAGTGAGCAATTTGGTATTACATATGTATGTTGCATGAGTAGTTATTTTTCCATCGAAATTTTCTATTCAAGATGCATGAATACATACATTTAAGATTTTAGTATTAAATGGTTATATACAATTGTCTGAAAATAATAGTAAGCTCTCCATCTGAGCTGGTTCTGTTTTCTTTCTGGATTGTATAATTCTTGCGTTATATAATATGCTTTGCATGAATGATTATTTTCCCATCGAAATTTATTATTCGAGATGCATGTATGTATATAAATATTGAATGTAGTCTGAATTTTATCATTCAGTGTTTTGACTTATTATGATCAATTTAATGTTCTATCTCAACTCCACTATGACTTTATGCAATTTGTCGAATTAATTGTTAAAATTTTCTTTTGGAAGTGGAAAGACATTAATTTAAAGGATGCAATATTTGTACCTTTTGTTAGAAGGAATTTAATTCCGATTTCTGGGTAAAATAAGAGATGTATATTTGTTTTAAGTTTCGAATAACTCTTGAGTTATTGAGCTTGATAAACATTTTATCTCTTATGGTACATGAATGCATGACCTTATTATTGTATATTAATGTATCTCCTGAACAGAACAATATTAGTCTATCTCATAAGAGAATATGTTCTTCATAATTGAGCAAAACTTATCTGCCCACTTTTGTCTAAGTCATATTAATCTGGAAAGGATATCAAGTTGGTCAAGGATGGACCTTAAAAGTTCATTGAAAGTAGAGGCACTACCAACTTGTGGATCCTGTTTGGAAGGAAATTTGACTAAAGGATGTTTTCCTTCAAAAGAAAATAAAGCTAGTGATAAGCTGGAACGAATCCCTTCTGATTTGTATAGTTAAATGAACATACTCGTAAGAGATATTAATATATTTATTTGATGCACCGTAAGTCTTAATGATTTGAGTAATTCAAGGGTTTTAATACTTGGAACGGAGAAGCACCAAGGAAATATATTAAGTTACTGCAATTTGATAGTGGCGAGCACCTCTCTAAAGAGTTCTTTTGTTACTTATCAGAATAAGGGATAACATCTCAATTGACTACACCATAGACTCCATAATAGAGTGGTGTAGTAGAAAGAAGAAATAATCTTTTTTGAACATGGATAGATTAATGATGTGTTATTCAGATTTGCCTTATTCATTTTTGGAATACTTCCTGGAAACTGCAAATTACATTCTGAATTAGTTCCTTCAAAGTTAGTACCTAGGACATCTATAGAACTGTGGACTGAATGTAATCTCAGTCTATGGCATGTTCAGATATAGGATTGTCGCGCATATGTGTTGAAAGGGAAAGTGGATATGTAAGTTGGAACTAAGAATGGATAGGTGCATGTTTATTGAAAATCCAAGGAAACGAATGGAGTTTTATTTTATTGTCCTAAAGAAAATAAGGCAATTGTTAAAACAAATGCATTTTTCTAGATAAGGACGGTTTAATAAACTCATGTTCCTAGAAGTAAATCAATTTTACAGGAACTGGGCAGAGAAATAACTAGATATTCAAGAACATCGAAACCCACATGTCAGGATTGACGTTCCATTGCCTTTAAGTAGAAGGAGAATGTTAAAGACATGCCTTTATCAAGTGGGAGTGATGTTTGAACAGTGAACACTATAGTAAGAAGTCGCTAATATTTCAAAGCCGTAAGGTAATGAAGGTAATATTAGTAGCACCTCGTCGTAGTGGGAGAATACTAAGGAAAATTATAGTTTGGTATACACTCTTGGGATAGTTTCAGTAACAGGACCCCTGAAGAGTTTAATACAAAATTAGATAGTTATGACAAAGCACTATTGGACAAAGAATGCATCAGAAATAACTTGGCAAGATTCTTTAACAAAATCTTATTTTGTGGAGACTTTTAATAGTCATGTAAAAAGAATACCTGAGAAAGTTGTAGATGCATGGTTACAAGTCTAAGTGGGAGATTATTGGGGCATATACTATTAACCATGCGTTTAGATATAGTATATTCAATAATTGTCATGGTTAAAAGTCTAAGTGGGAGATTGTTGGAATATATACTATTAACCATGAGTTTGATTTGCATATAATATTTATTATGGAACAATTGTTTATTCAATTTTAATAAAGTTTTAAATAGACCATATGTTCGTCTGTGTCCTTTACTTATATAGTAGATGATTTAGTGTATAGAGTTTAGCTTATACACGGAAGATTAAATCATCGGTTCTTATAAGTATAAAGTTTGAGTTCACAATCTAATGATGGAATTGGACAAACCATCATGGATGATTGTAGCACAAGATTAAATATAATTTATCTTGATTATGGGAATGATTTAATTCCACCTTCTTGTGCTAGTACATTTTGTATGTATTGAACGGACCAAGTAGAGATAAGTATTTTATACTGACTTAATAAAATAAACTCTCTAGCCATTAAATGTACTTATACTCTTAATCTTGATATAATTATTATTAGTTGTGTATATTATTATTGTTTTGATTTATTAAAAGGCGAGATTCTTTCGCGGGTCAATATGCCTGGTAAATTGGATAATAATAATGTACATTGGCGAAGTAATAGTTAGTTGATGGAATCCATGTATCGGTTTAGAGATTGATGATACACCTTTATGAAAGCTTATAAGTTTTCATGTGTAAACCCGACCGGTGAATTTTGTATCCGACACATGAAATAAGTTAAGCGAAAGTCTAAAGGAAATAATCAATAAATTAAATTGTCAGTAATTTACTTTAATTGATTAGTATCTGAATATTAATATGGGGAGTTAAATAAGATTTAATGGATTAATTTCGAAATTGAATAAGGAGTGCAATTACGAATTTTTAGTGGAATAATTATGTAACGACCCGATCGGTCATTCCGTAGAATTTGTATTATTATTGTTGTTATTGCCTTGTCATAGGTTGGTATTACTGTTTATGATGTGTTAGAGTTGGTTGGATCGGGTTCAGAATGGTTGTAGTGTGAATTTAGTCATTTAGTCTTTAAAATAGTCTTATAGTTGGAAATGTCAACTGAGAGTTGAATTATTGGTAAACGAGCTCGGAATGCGTATTTTATGGCTCGAATAGCTTCGTTAGGTGATTTGGAACTTAGAAATGTGTTCAGAATAATTTTGTGATGTTCGATGTAGAATTAGGCATGAATGGCGCAAGTTGGAGATTTAGAAGTTCTTAGGCTGGAATTCGACGTAGATCTGGTGTTTTGGTGTTGTTTTGGCTGTTCCGAAGGTTCGACTAAGTTCAAGTTATGTAATGAGACTTGTTAGTATGTTCGTACGGGGTCCCGAGGAGCTCGGGTGAGTTTCAGATAGGTTTGGGCTGCGTTGTGCTCGTTTTTCTTATGCTTCGACGTCGTTTCTTCAAGCATAAATGATATCATATTGAACAAATGAGCTACTATCACTGTTTTGAATGAAGCTTTAGATCCGTATCGTAATTACGGACCCGTAGCAAAAAGAATCGTCGAATTTGGACATCGTATGAGGATTTTATGGCCATTTTATCAAGGTTGCCAGATTTTTCAGGTTAATTACGAAATTGCCCCTGACTGCGTATTAAAAACCTGCACTATTTACAAATTTTAAAACTTACATATCTCCTTCATTATAAGGTCAAATTGAGTGATTCAAAAGCCTAAATTTATTAGAATTTCACAAGGAATCCATTTGAAGAATAAAACGTGAGTTTTGGGGATTTTTTGACACAAGAATCGAGGCAAAATAGCTGGAGAAATAAATATACAAAACAATGGTTTGTTCTTTCGGTCATATCTTGAGTTGGGGAACTCGGATTTGAGCGATTTTGGAAGAGATTTTCACCATATAGATTGGGATAAGTGTTCTCTACTCGTTTTTTTGCTTATATTTCATGAATCCATCTTCGTTTTTGGGATTTGATTGATGATTTCAAAGTGAAATTGAGGGATTAGGGCTTGAGTTTAAGAGACCTTTAGGGATTGATTTGAAGGGTCAAACGAGCTCCTATTTTAGCGTTCTTTATATGTACGGACTCGTGAGATGATGAAGAACATTTTGGTATAAAAATTTCTGAGTTTCGAGACGCGGGCACAAAGGTCGGGTTTTGATCGGATTCGGGTTTTTGAGCTAAATTTAATATTCTTCGATTGTAATTTATTCCTTAAGCATAAATTGATGATAAAAATTTGAACTTGGTAGATTTGGAGCATTCGGAGGTGGATTCGAGAGGCAAGCGTATTGCGGAATAGTTTCCGGGCTAGTTTGAAGTAAATAATGTCTTTAAATCTTGTCCTGAGGGTATGAAACCCCGGACTATGCACCCTTTCACGGGTTTTGAAATGCAAAGGTTAAAACTTTGGAAATATCCTCCCATTTAGGCGACTACTGAGTTGCTAAACCGACTTTTAAGCCTATGCTTAATTAGTATTATTTTATTATGATATGATTTGGGTTGTAAGCTGTGTTTGGGGCCTAGTGCCGATCTGTTTTCCTATGTTATGATTTTCCACTCAGTCTTTTCCTGATAAATTGTTTTGACACTCAGAGTATTTTGATACTATTTATTGAAAAATGAAACATTGTTTTGGGGTCGAGAACCCGGTATGTTTATGACCTGAAAGGCAAATTGAGAGTGTCTGATTGAGTGAGGCTGCGGGCCTATATTTCTATGATATGAGTGAGGCTACGGGCCTATATTGTGAGTAATTTATACCATGATGTGGCTTGTTATAGCGCTTGGGATGTAGGAGCCCCTCCGGAGTCTGTACACACCCCCAATGAGCGCAGGTACCTAATGAGTGATGCACGCGGGGCTTATGCTGAGTGATTGCGAGGATGCCTGATGGGCTGATACCGAGTGACTGTGAGGATGCCTGATGGGCTGATACTGAGTGACTATGAGGATGCCTGATGGGCTGATATTGAGTGATGGTGAGCATGCCTGATTGGCAATGGTTACGATAAATGATTTTGGCCCGAGGGGCAGTTTTATGAAGATTTTTACTGAGTTTTAGAACTATGATTTACTTCGTTTTCAAACTGGCTTTTACTGAGATACACTGATATTACACTTGTTTCAAAGGATTTCTAGAAACTGATTTCGAACTTATGATGAATACTACATGGTGACTTGGTATTTTACTGGTTTTGTAAAATTGTGTATCTGTACTATGTGTTTTATAATTCTCAAACTGTGATTTATTTTCATTACTACTGAGTTGGCGTACTCATAAAGACTCCATGTGCCTCTGTGCGCAGATTCAGGTGATGGTCTGGAGCAGTAGCTGTCTCAGTTCGTTAGCAGTTGTTACGGGATTTCGAGGTAGCTGTCCAGCGTCCACAACTTCTCCACTTCCCTTCCTTATTTAGTTTTAGCACTTGATTCAGAGAGATATATTATAGTTTTAGCAGAGTTAGATTTATTTATTCTTAGATGCTCATGACTATTGACTCCAGTCTTGGAAGGTTTTGTTTAGAGTTGTTAAATTGTTATTGGGGCGCTAAGACTTAAATAAATTATTTTTATACTATGGTTGCTGCTATTATTAAATTTTGAATTATCATAATCAGACAAATGCGTAAGTAATGTGATGGTTGGCTAGCTTAGTACCACGATAGGCGCCATCACGACCTGTTAGGATTTGGGGTCGTGACAAATTCATAATTAATTATGGTAGATATTAATTTCAAAAATTAGAAATTAATTCCATAATTGGAGCCTTGTTAATTAAATTTTGTGGTCCATATTGTGCCTAAATAATAGGAAATAAAGAAAAAAAATTTCTGGTGGAAAAAAAAACCCAACAGGTTTTGGAAAAGGGTTTTAACCCTTAAAACTTGTGCTATAAATACATAAGGTTTTCCACCTAGAAAGTGTGAGTGAAAGGAGGCCGAAAATTTCAGCCATGGTGGCCGAAATTTTTAAGCTATTTTTCCTAGAATTTTGCCCACATGAAATTATTATTTTCGGATATTATTTGGGTAACACAGTAGAAGACCGTGGAACGTTCGAGAATCACGATTGTGCGGGTGGTGGAGATTCCATTAAAAAGTTATGGAATTGAAGCCTCACGCGAAAAATAGATATATTCACGCTTCAAGAGGTAACCCGTGAAACCCCGTTTATGTTAGTTATTTTGATTACATGTGATTTTGATACTAGAATTGCTTCCGCTGCGTATAATAATCCATCAGAAACAATACTCTCTTTAATTGCCATATTAAAGAAATAAGGAATTCCCTAGAGATAACATTTTCAATGATTTTCAAAATTTTAAAATTCTTTATAATTATATTAATATCATCAACAAACTATTTTATCATTTAATTTACTATTCTCTATATAATAATAATTTTTTAAAATAATTAGAACAAAAAGTATCTGAGACATTAAAAACTTAAAAAATAATTCACACTTGATTAGAACTTAAAAAGGTAAAATTTCGTAGTGGCAATAATACAAGCAATACTTTAAAATGAAAATTAAGCTATAAATTATAATCAAACTTTTGATACTTTAAAATGGGAAGATTGTTGTGTTCCCAAAAAGTCATACATTCAACGTTGATAGAAAAAAGAAGCAAAACATATAAGATATTGGGACATTTTTTTTGGGAGAAAACCTCGTGATCTGGCTCGAAGCAAACAATATCAGACTGTGTTAAGAAAAACTTTGGGGAAATACAACGCCCAACACCAGCAGTATTCAACGCACAAGTGAAATTTATTCCGAGGGCAGATTCTTTGTCTTATTTGCGAACTAGTGTATGAAAGTTCTCCTTACACTCCTCAAACTCTTTTAGTTATGGTAAAGCGAAGTATATGGATGATTGATCACTGAGATAATTAAGAGTTTATAGATGGAAGGATACGTAAAGAAGGAGATAATTTTATCCATAGTCATTGAATTTTTATGTTTGTTATCCAAAAGTTACTTTTCTTTTTTTTGTTACGTAAAAATCATTCAACTTTGTGTTCATTATACAAAAGTTATTTTTCTTTTCTTTTGTTACACAAAAATCATTTTACTTTGCTCTAGTTATCACAAAAATCACTTTTTCACTTGAAAAGTCTATTATGCCCTTGATATTATATAAACTTTACCTTCTATATAATATACTATATACGTAATATATTTTTACCTATGCATTTTATTTATAAATAAAATAACTTAATATTATTTTATTTATTATTTTTATAATATATTCTTGTATTTAATTTTTTCTAACTTTAATTTTCAAGATATATCAGTAGCGTTATAAAAAAACTTTTTTTCAGCAATTCTTTTTTTGAAATTTAATCGACCGACCAAAGTTGGTCGATAATTTCCGATCAACTTTGGTCGGTATGCCCTTCCGACCTTCAAAATATCGACCACACGTTAATGGTCGCGTTTTGGACGGTTATTGGCCATTACCGACCAACTTTGGTCAAATTTTTTGGACGATATTTCCCGAATTTCTAGTAATATAATTTCCCAAATAACCAATTGCCCTAGGTAAATCCCCAAGAAAATATCCCCAGCTAAATTTGCATGTAGAGTTACCTAGGAATTTTTCTTCATTTTCTTTGTTTGTTTACCTGCGAATTTTTTCACAGAAATGTACTTGCCTATTTATTTCTCTACTAACATATATTAAAGTTACTGAAAAATTTAATAATGCCACTAATATATTTTAAAAATTAAATATAGGAATATATTATAAGAAAATAATAAATAAAATAATATTAAGTTATTTTATTTATAAATAAAATACATAGTTAAAAATATATTATATAGTATATAATGTAGAATGTATTACATAAATATGAAGGTTTATATAATATCAAGGGCATAATAGACTTTTCAAGTAAAAATATGACTTTTGTGATAACTAGAGCAAAGTAAAATGATTTTTATATAACAAAAGAAAGAAAAGTGACTTTTGTGTTATGAACACAAAGTTGAATGATTTTTACATAACAAAAAAAAGAAAAATGACTTTTGGGTAACAAACAAGAAAGTTTAGTGACCATGGATAAAATTAAGAAATTTTTACATTCCTATACCACATAGTAAACCTTATTACCCTCAATGTTTAAGGTTAGAGTTAATTACACTTAGTATACCAAATTACCAATTATATACCATAATTAGTTTAGGGGTATAATTAATGGACAGTTTTTTACTTCTTAATTAAAGGGCCGTATATCCCAATACTCCCTCCTTACCCCTCACTTCTCCCACGTTTAGCTGTTGTTTACCCATAACTCCCCCCACGTTTAGCTGTTGTTTACAGAAAACACACCTTCTTCATTCACAATCTCCATCCTACAGAAAATCGAACTCATCATTCTACAAAGTTGTTTCCCAATTTTACTCAAGTTGAAGTTAATCCATGAAGAACATCAAATCTCCAAAAAAAAGTCCTAAAAAATCGACAGTAGGTGATATCACCTCGTTTGATTTGGGGGTGTTAACACAAAGATCTCCCAAAAAACAAGTAAAATCTCGACATGCAATTGAAAAAACTGCTCATTCTTCATCTCCCAGACAAATCCGAGCCGAAATTAGAACAAAACATAAACATGATGTAGATGCTGGAGGAAGTTATACCCCATCCAAACAACTCAAACAAAAAATGAAAGAGGTTTTGCTAGACGATGATTTTGCTGAAGAGGTCCCAAAAATTCCAACAGGAAAGAAACCCAAGTTGTCTCCTGCTTCGTCAAAACAAAAAATGAAGAAATTGTCCAAAAAACACCCAAAATTGGTTCAGAAAAAAACTTTTTTGAAGGTAAACATTTATTAGTTTCGTTTCAAGTTTTTTAGTTTGATTTTAGGATGTAAAAATCTGTGTTTTACGTTTTTAGTAAAGTGTAGATTAATTGTCTCAATTTTGAAGATAACTTGTAGTGCTGATGTTCGACAATTTATAATTGTAGTTTTTTGTAGTAATTTTGTAGTTATATTGCAGTTAGCTTTTAAATTTTAAACAAAGTTGTAGTTACTTTTTTTTCCTGCATTTTTGTAGACAATGTTTATATTTGTAGATGTTTTTGTAGTTTTTTGTAGTTATATGTGTTGGTAGGCTGTACTATTTAAAGCAGATTTGTCGGTATGTTTTTGTTGATGCCTTTTTTTTTGTAGAAAATGATTTGGGTTTTAACTAATGTGTAGTGATTTTGTACTTACATTTGTAGATAAAATGTAGATTAATGTTTCATTATTATGCATTTTACTAATGTGAAATAATTTATCATTTTGTGCAGAATGGACATTATTTTTCCCCACATAATGTGGATTATGGGGTGCTTAGATTTCACACTTTGTGTGATCCTAGCATTCCTAGCCAGATAAAAGAGATTTTGTCTCCAAATGCTTTAAAGCTTTTTAAAAACACATGTTTTGGTTACTTACTGTCTCTCCCCCCCCCCCATATGCATGCAAAACCAAGTCATTCATCTTCTGATGAAGTATGAACTGACTAAGTCCAATGCATCATATATTTCAGTCCACTTGAAGTATGAAAAATTAAATTTTTCATTGAGAGAGTTTGATTTATTTGCCGGTTTAAATTGTGTGAATCGGGTTATAGATATGGATATACTTCTAGTTATGTTAGCAAGCTAATGAAAAGCTATTTTCCTAACAAAAAAAAAGTAGAGAAGTGGTATTTGAAAAACATAGTAACAAATAGATCTTGGGTAAATGACAAGGATGCAGTCAAGTTGTGCATTCTTTATCTTTTGGAATTTTTTGTTTGCCCTTCTGAGAAAGACCATGTGTCTTTTATAGACCACTTTAAGTTCTATTTGGTAGAGTCTGGTCAGTTTGAGTCATACCCATGGGGTATTAAATCGTTCAATCAGGTTATGGAATATGTCAGGCACCAGCTAAATCCACATGTATGTTCTTATCTCATACGGGGATGCTCATTAGCATTGCAAGTATGGCTTTATGAGTGTTGCTCGACCGTCAACACTGAGCTTGCTACGAGGTGTTCTGACTCAATACCTCGCATATTAAGATGGTCAGCTACTAAGGGGCAGATTTGGCTAGCTGCCTTTGATGAGAAGATGATAAAGCCCGAGTGAATTAAGCTAGAGTTTTCATTTTTTTATGATTCTACATTTGCCTTCATAATATCTACAATTACTCTACATTTTCTGCCTTAGTTGAACTAACTGTTTTTTTTCCTCATTTAGTTTACAAGCATGATTGAATCTAGAGAAGAGATTGGAGTGCTTACATTGCCAAACAAAATTGAGTATGAAGATCAAGTAGGTAAAAAATCATCTAAGGTTCCCAATGTTGATCCTCCAACATTGGAACCCAAACAAACAGATTCTCAAAAGGACAAGGACTCTGTGGCTAAGAAGCTCAGAAAGTTAGAGAAGGGAATTGAACAGGTAATATTATGGACTACAATATATTTACAAATTATCTACAATTTATCTACATTTCATAAACAACCTTCACAATATATACAGAATTGTTCATTCTGAGATAGTCATATCTATAATTGCACATATTTATTAATTTATGTTAGGACATATTATAAAATTTACAACTTACTATATTTTTAACTTGTAGGTTGATGGAAAGCTAGAGGATTTTAGGAAGGATGTATTTGTAGAACTACATGGCCTTCGATTGTTTATAGATGATTCTGTGAAGACTGTTTTGAAATTGCTAAACAGTAGAAATGATGAAGATGATGCAAAGGTAAGAGTTGACATATATTTATATACCAAAACACTTTATGACATATGAAACAATATACTCAAACTAACATAAAATATTTAGTTTGCTGGTAGTTCAACCAAAATCAATGACCAACAAAAAGGATTGAACAACCAGCAATTTCAGTTCAATATTGGTGAACAAGTGCATGCAAGCACCAGCAACACAGGTATCTACAAAATACCTACATCTATCTACATTAAGTATAAAACTGAAAAAGGGCATGTCCACATTATCCACATTTTTCTTCAACTTCCTACATATATCTACAAATTCAAGGCAACATTATCTAGTATTATTTACCATTTTTAATTATAAAACACAACATATTGAAGCTGCAATTTGTCCAGGACATGTTCCAGCACATGTTGACTTGCTTACAGAATTTCAAGGTGTAACTGATGAAGACAAAGCAGGTATAATATCATATTGTCATTCAAAGATATTATATTATACACATTTACAGAACATGTATATTATACACATTTACAGAACATGTATATTATACACATTTACATTCCTGTTAAGTAACTTATGTTACAGAGATTGAAGATATCAATGCACAGTCCCCGATTCATGGAGTGACAGTAGCAGCTCAGACAGAATATGCCACTGAACAACATGAAAATAAAGGTGCAGATGCACATCATGTGGATGTAGGTGATCTTGAAGGATCAAGCATTGAGAAGAAGGGGGTCACATTGGATGAATTTGAGTTGCCCGACAACTTAACAAAATTGGTTAATTATGGCGAGCCCATACCAGATGAAGCAACACCTATGCATCCGGGGAGAACCAGGTAGCGTGGGAAGCATGCACGATCACCTTTCATACCTCTATACAGTTCGGGAGGCAGCAGCTCTCTTAGACCTAAATTTTTCTTCCTGAAGCACCCCTTCACTACTGTTATTGGTGAAGATGTAGATCCTGATGTTTTAGATAAATTCAACATGTGGTTATACCATTGTAATGCCAAAGGATCTAAGAGGTATGAATTGCCTAATTTGACACTTTCATTTCTGCATTTATTTTTTACATCTGTAAGTCATTCTATATTTTTTTTTTTGGATATTTAATTGTTGTTACAGGAGGAAGGCTCCATTTTCCATAAAGGATAACCAAATCAAGCCTTGGTTAGACCTTGGATTCGAAAAGGTTGATAAGAAGGAATGGTTTTATTCCCTTGCTCACCCTGGACAAGTCCTCAATGACTATATAAGTATCAAAGAATCTATTCATAATATATAATGTGTCTTATGTATTTGTATCCTAAATGTAGTTATGTTGTAGATATGATATATATTTTGACCATGACGTGTATTCTGAATTGTAGATATAATGTAGACAGACTTATAAATGTTGTCTTTCTTATATGTAGTGTGACTGTATTTCAGTTTGTACCTTATGTATCCAATTTGCTGATGGTTTGTATCTATAAATTCTATATTTAGTATGCAGGACATAATAGATATAGGTGTATTTCATTTTTGTAGTTAAATTGTAGTGAATTTGTAGAATAGGATGAACATTACAAGATCAATTTGTAGTATAAATGTATATATGATAGAGACCTGATTGTAGTTGTTGTGTTCCATGTGTTGCAGTGCACTGCAGCTAAAGTTTAGCTAATTGTTAGACTTTTTGAAATTTGACTTTGTAGTTTAACTTGTAGCCTTGTATTTAGATATCATTGTAAAATTATTTGTAGCTGTTTTGTTGGTAATTGTAATTTCAATTTAGCTTATAGTAGATTTTATTTTGTTGTGCAGCATATTGATGTTATAATGTATTACCTGAGAAAAAGAGACAAATATGGCAGCAACAACAAAACTAGGTTTACAACAACCGATTGTTTGTTCAAGACGAAGATTGAACAAATCTATGAGAAGTTCATAAATTCTCCGTCAGAAAAGAAATTCAGTTGTTAAACTCCATGATGATGTTGCAGAATATATTTTGGGGTATAGACTTCTTGCTAATGTTTCCTAGGATGAAGTTGACTATGTCATCATGCCCGTGAACATTGTAGAGAATTTCCATTGGTTGCTGGTCGTTTTCGACATTGCGGATAGGCATCTTTATGTATATGATTCCATGGTGTCTTCACACCATCATAATGTTGTTGAATCCTGTGTTGATAAGTTTTCAGTCATCATCCCTCTGTATTTGTCTTGCACTGGTTTCTATGGGAAGCTGTCATGACCCCAGTTCTCCCTCCGTGAACATGTCGTGATGGCACCTAGTCCCTATAACTAGGTAAGCCTAATAATGCGGAAAACAACATAACTTGTGGAATAATTAAGTAAAACCTGAACAATCTTAAAGAAATACTGTATATAAATGCCATTCGACATATACAACCCAAAAATAATGCGGAAGTCTACACTATCACCCCAAAAACCGGAAACTCACGGGAACCACAGGCTAACAGAACATAATACACTACTCTAACTCCAAAATGTCTATACAAGTGTAAGGAAGGATAAACTTTTCACAAAAAGCTGGAATAAGATAGAGACTCCTGGTCTGCAGACGCGGTATATGTACCTCGAAGTCTCTGCTGTATCTCTCAACCTCGGGGATAGTGCGCCTGAGTGGAGGTACCTGTATCTGCACATGAAAAACATGCGCAGGAAAGGGCATGAGTAAACCACAACGGTACTCAGTAAGTGCCAAGCCTAACCTCGGTCGGGTAGTGACGAGGAAGGTCTGGGCCCTACTGAGGTCAAACAATATAATAGGGATTTACAGTATGAAAACAGGCAGTAATAACGAGTACAATAGTGAAATAAGGCAGGTCAAACAAGAAATGACAAACACATAAGAACAGAGTAAACACGGAATATGAACAGCTTAGTAACAACGGTAACAATGAGGATCTCCCAGGATACCGTCCTGTAGTCCTAAAGTAAATGTGCAGGGGGATCTCCTGGGATGGCGTCCCGTAGTCCAAAAGTAAATATGCAGGGGGATCTCCCAGGATACCATCTCGTAGTCCCAAAGTAAATATGCTGGGGGATCTCCCGGGATACCGTCCCGTAGTCCCAAAGTAAATAAGCAGGGGGGATCTCCCGGGATACCGTCCCGTAGTCCCAAAGTAAA